>VZRH01003726.1:132083-143457 GCA_013397555.1 Urocynchramus pylzowi | reverse complement strand
AAAAAAAAAGCCCTGTGGAACATGACAGTCCACAGCTGTACTCTGAGCTTAGAATGTCAGTTGTTGCCTTTGAGTGGTGTAAGAAATGGTCTTCCTATCAGAAATACCAGTGATTTTTTTTTGTTCAATTATGAAAATTAGGTGTATATTATGAAAATATTCTTTTAAGGATAAAAAGATCAATTTTGGTACAAAAAATACAGATATACTTGCATGTTTTTCTGCTGTCCTGTTATTGCCTTCTGGTGTGGTTCTGGACTTTTTATGCAAATCCACATTATCTATCACTTTTATTTAATAATTTCTGCAAATCTTAGTCATTTAATTGAGGCAAAGTCCTCAGTAATCTGGAAAGCCGTGCACTATGTGAACAAAGAATGCATTAATCTGGGACACAGTGAGCCAGAAAGAACTCAGTGTAAGAAAAGAATGGGAAGTATTGCTCATACTAGGGAAGGTCTGGTGTTTGGGCTATGGTTCAGTGATGCACAGATGTGGTGATAGGTGTCTTGTCATGTCTATAAAATTCAGTCTAGTAAATCAAATTTGTTCGGAAACTGTTCCTGGTCGAAAATGTCATTAGCAGGTTTTTTGCAGGATTGGCCATCTCCCTACCTCGCAGTTCCAGCACAATGCCTGCAGGGACACTTTAGTGAGCACATCAAAAGAAATTCGATCCTGCAGCCACTCCTGATTTCACTGGGATCTTGGGTGCACAGATCTCTTATTAATCAAGAACCCACTGCAGTATCTGTCCTGTTATAAACTGGAGTGAAACTTCCCCCCACTCCACTCTCTTTCACAAGATATTTGGAAAGATTTATTGTAAGCGCTCTCTAAGAAAACTTAACATTCAAGAAACAAACTACACTTGTCAGTTATACTCCGAGGCTGTATGAGATTTTTGTTCTCTAAACCTTATCTAGGAGATTAGCAGCTCTTTAAAGACAAAACATCAGCACTGTCTCATGGCAAACATAGAGCTATTCAGCCCAAAGTAAATTATCACCCTGTCGGGTACCATGTGAAGAATGAACTGGGTTTTCTGTTTGCTGTCTTCTAAAATTGATCAAGCCACTAAGTAACCATTATCAGTAGAACGACCCATTACTGTTTGGAAAAAAAGTAGCCATTGAGGAAACATTTTGTACGCTATTACATCTTCCATATATTTTAACTTCCTTGTTTGTGTTAAACAAACTAGAGTAAATTAGATCATCGCGCTTTTTTTCTCAATGTTTTATTTCCAAAAATACTATGTTTAGTTAAGTGTCAAGCTGGTTGCTATGCACATTGAAATTTTGGGGAAAATTCTCAACTTATCAAAAGCTTTGTCAGTGATTGCACTGATTTCAATTTTACTGGTTTCAATTATATTTCAATGACTTTGTTCACTATGCTGTCTCATCTAGGGCTATGTTTGCTGCAAGTGTAGGACTCTATTTGGAGATTTCTGAGATTTTTCACTTCCAAAAATGTTCCATGAGTGTATATGAGTATCTTCTAATCCCAGAAAAAATGTTGATCTAAACATACTAAGACTACAGCAGCAAAACTGTTTTCACCTAAACCAATTCAGTTTTCCATAGCATGTATTGCTTTTCTTTAAAGAAAGCATTTATTGCTTTTCTTTAAGACTGATTTTGGGCTTTAACAAAACAAAGCAACTATAAGATTAACAACATTTTCTATGTGACAAAGTATTTTTCTAGATATTTAGAGCACTGTCATTTTCATCTTTGGTGAATGTCCAGGCATCACATTTAAGAATATTTAAGAGACATAAACGAGGTCCATTATATTATATATATATATATAAAAAGAATAAAGATACAACCCTGACAAAACCTCAAGATTAAAACCTTGAGGTTTTCTCAGTTGCAAAATACTCCTTAAGTGGCCTAAAAATGGGAGAAACCTCCATTTAAAATAAACTTACAGCTTCCAAATTTCAAGGGGCAAGCATGTGCATCCATAGGAAAGTCTTCTAAATGCATTGGACATTCTGCTCTCACAGTCAATCTATAATGGATTAATGAGCAAAAGGACACATTTATTCTAGTTTCATAGAAATAGCAAATAGACTTCTATTAAGACACATACCATAAGTACAGCACAGTATCTGTAATGTGACTAATTAGTGGTTATAACTGGACCTGAATTGTCTGGCTGAGGGTTTGACTGCTCTGCCCCTCTGCCCTTCCTCATGGTCCATCAGAGCAAAGCTC
Organism: Urocynchramus pylzowi; assembly: GCA_013397555.1. Lineage (NCBI taxonomy): Eukaryota > Metazoa > Chordata > Aves > Passeriformes > Fringillidae > Urocynchramus > Urocynchramus pylzowi. The sequence goes on along the minus strand of VZRH01003726.1, from coordinate 141,229 downwards.
AGGCTTCTCATTTGGTGTGAGGATTAAAATCTATTAGCAAATGCAACTGCTTTCTTGCTGCCATCATTAAATTGGCCCACTCTGGATGCTCAGACATTTACTGAAATCATTTCATTGCTATCAGCTTGAGTGCAAACATGTTTCTCAATAAAAGAGGTTAAATGAGCTAGAAACAGTCACATACCACACATCTGCAGAGAATGAACAGTAATACTTGAAGAGCAGGCTGAAGATTGCATTAAGGCACTTGCAAAGGTGAGGAAATAGGAATGGTTATGATCAAAAGAAGAGATACATGTGAACAATGTGCTGCCAAGATAGTGTTCCTGTGGATTAAATCCCTAAGAGCTGAGCATTTAGAAAGACAAGAAAAATCGACCTGGACTTGTGTAGCTACCAGATTCTACTTCAGTCTAGTTCAACTGAACATCCCAAATGCCTGGAGAATTTGTTTTCTCCAAACACTTGTACTGATTTCAAAAACATCTTTAAATTTTTTTAAAGACTCAGTGTTCACCTATGTACTAAGCTATCCATCTTGGCTTGAAGTCAACAGAGTCCCTTTATACCTTGTTTTCATTCCATGGGGGACATAAAGGGGGAATGTGCAGCTCTATAGAGACAACATACTCTTTTTTTCATTTTTTAATTTGTAGTGTTTTAATCCAGAATGTTTGCATGACTGTATATCATCATTATTTCAAAAGGATTTATTTAACTCCTCTAACAACTGTGTAGCTAAAGTTCAGTTATCCATGAAGAGAATAATATATTTCCAATGAATGCTGTCAGCACAAAAATAATTTTTTCTCCTAACTTTCTGAATGCTTTAATCAATGGAAAAAGAAATGTCTATTTTTATGCTGTCATGCTTTATAATTCCAAGCACAAGAAATATTAAGAATGGTCAATGAATTCTGCGTGCATCTGTTAGTTCTCAGAATCTGATTTCTATACAATCCAAAGATTAAAGACCCTTGCACACATTTTAGGAGTACAGATTATACTAAACTTTCAGGTTTTATTACACTTGCTGATGGAATCCTTGAAAGCAATGCCAAATCAAGATTCTCTGCAAACTGATGGATTCCTAATACTGTAAGAACCTTTTTAAAATCAAGCATCAAGATGCATCCAGGGACTGCAGAGGTAGCACAGCAGGAGAGGAAAAACAAACACTGCAAACAGCTCTGTTTGCCCATCATCCCAAGGCCTATTGTGAAAAAAATTATTAAGCAGGAATCAAATTATGCTCAAAAATGAACCAGTTTCCTATCTGGAAAATATACTTTCGCAAGTTAAATTGTAAAACTAAATAAAGGATGCAATATTTTAGGGCTCACCTCATCGTGTATAGCAACGTCCCGTCCTCTGTGATTCGTAATAGTTTATTTGGCATTGTCATGTTATGAGCCACTGACTTCTTTCCATTGTGGAAAAAGGTATCAGGCGTCCAAATTTTGCTGGCCATTAAATTATTTAACCGGAGAACAGTCATAGGTCCTTTGAATTTTAACCTCTCATCTTTCCAGCTTTGGCGGAAAAATACATCTATGGTGTATTCCTACATCAATTCAGAAAAAAAGGGAAACACTTATGATGTCATATGTTGCAATATGAGAACTTGGAAAGTATGTTCTTACCATTCCCTAGAAGCAAGAGGACAATTAATGAAATTAGTCATTATCAGAATGTTTATTTTCTGTATTTCTTACAATGTACCTGAAGCTGGTTATTAAACTGTTACAATATCATTACTGTGTTCAACACAATAAATATCAGGAAATATTTCAAAAATTTCCCATGACTTAGATATAATAAAATGGAAATAAATTAATTCACCCTTTTCCCACTTGAACTGTAATTTGAAGCTGCAGATAGGTGGTCACCATGTGTGGCACAGGAAATGTGTGTCAGAGTAAAATAAGCCTTGTGAGGCAGGGTCTTACTGCAGCCTTCTGTTCTAAATCTCTCATTAGCATAAACTTGCAACCAACCTGCAGAAAGTTCACAGTTCACTAAAACTGGTCTGATTGGTGAGATGTGGAATGGTTCATTGGGTGATATGGTTGGGCTACAAAGAGCACAAGGTGAGGCACCTTTAGGCCAAGAGTGACACTCTGATTGCACAGGGACTGGGCCAGGGGGGGAGAGAAGTAGTGGCTGACTCAGTGGGCATGGGGACAACCAAAATAACCAACACGCACCATAAAATGAAAGAAATATTTGTGACAAAGCAACAGGAACCAAGTTAAGAGGGAGAGGGTGAAAGTAAGAAAGATATGTTGGAATATTATACATAAAATATAGATGGGGTGAAAATGTGAAAAACTGAATGCAGCATAGAACAGCATTTTCCCCAGGAAAAATTCCATTCTCAGGTGGAACTTCAATATGGGATCATCCTGCCCCTTCCATCCTTGATATTTTGATAAACATCAAAAGCAGTTATCCAAACGTGGTTCTGAGTTACTCTGAATGCAACTCTTTTGGCTGAGAAATGAAACCTTTGCTGAGGTCTCCTGCAAATGGAGATACCAAATCCTGGGACAGAGAGAACTCCTGTGTGTGAAGGCACACAGAGCTGTCCTGACAAACTGGTAGTAAAGAGAAACATTCTGGAAGGAGCATGCAAAATGTCACCACAGCAAATTCCTTTAGATTTGTGGTTTTGTGTTTTAACAACCAGCAACACTCCATACAACATAAGCACTTTTGACCTGTTTATTCCTTGTGCAACTATTAGCAAGAAAGAATGGTGATTCTTACTGATGTCAGTTTTTCCTGCTTTTAGGGTATGAAATGCCTGAATATTTTTTTTTTTTCACGTGGAAATGTAGTTACATGGGTTGTTCTAATTTTGGGTTCGTTTGGTGGATTTTTAGATTTGATTTTATTTTATTTATATCCCAGACCTGTGAATCAGTTGGATGCATACTCAGTTGTATTTCCATTTTTTTAATCATTTGCTCAGTGAACTGCTGAAGCCTGAGTTTATTCAGCTTCAGTGAAAGCAGTTTGCACTTATAACCAATTATTTGCTTCAGGATTTTGCTGGGTCATGGCCTTAGGTTGAATTGTGACCAAATCCTGTCCCAGCTGTGCAGTGGAGTAGGAGAGCAGGAGGTGTAAAAGACAATATCCATCATTAAAATTTTGGATTTTCTCAGTGTTTTACTAGCACAAAGAAAATTTCTTCCTACACACATGGGAAAGGTAAAAGACATGCCCAGAAGGTGACATCATTTCAGCGTGCATGTAAGCCATTCCCTTTTTCTCTTTCAGCTGCAAAGGGGTGAGTGGGAGGTGGTACAGGTTGAGAAAAGATAGTCTGGTTTTTCACTTCATACAAACACAAGGTTCATTTGTTGGAAAAGGACAAGGAGTCAGAAAGATTTGATAAGGGTCCTGACAGCATAAGATAAAATTCAATTAAAAAGTAGCTGACAGGTCATGCCTGGCACAGACTGAATCTTTCCCTATCCCAGGTCATCACACCATATAGAGTGAATTAATTTTGGCTGAGATATCTCAGCTCTTCAGCTTTCACTAGCCACTTAAGCATGTACATTAATTCTTCTCAGACAAATCCTGACAGACAGCTGATCTTTAGGGCTGAGCCATCAGATACTCTGATTAGGGCTTTCCTGTACAGCAGAGGGGCACACAGAACCAGGGAGCAGAAGGATTTTCTCTAGACTATGTACAGTAGCAGTGGCCCATGTGCAGACATATGAGTGAGGTGGAATTTGGAATAAATTCTCCACAGAGGAGACTCCTCATTGCACAGTGTGCAGGTTAAAAAAAGAAGATTCCTATCTGCACTTTGAATAAATTATATGGTATTGAATATTTATAACACTTTGACTTAAATGTTCTCTTATTTACTCTTCTAATACTTCTCCCTGAAGATTGTTTATTCACAGGGTAGACCACTCTGTGGTCTACATGAGGTTCTGTACAGGAAGACAGTAAGGCAGACAATCATTCCCAAAAAGCTTACTGTACAGAAAAACTGGGAATGAAGGTTTACTAGAAAAAATTCTGTCTTTCTGAAAAAGCTAATTTTTAAATGTTTCTTATTCCAAATAAGGTACATCAAAAATTTTCACAAAAAATAACAGTTTGTATGAGACTAGCCAAATATCTATTGTTCTGTTCCATCCACCATGTAAGTATGACTGAAAACCTGCAATGTTCTTCCAACAAAGATGATTTTATTTTAAAAAATGCTTTTCTCCCGTTTAACTTTATTTACAAGCATAAGACAATTTCTTTATAGAATAACAGGTTATGTCCATGCTGCTCTTACAAGAGTGTATCAAGAGTGGGTAGGAGCACCCTGACTTATCCATGGAGGTGCCTCCCTGGATCCTGCAAACAGAAGGCTGAGGTGTGCTGGCAGCTCAGCGTGGCTGTGCTTTCCTAACACTCAGTGTGAGCTGGAGGAGCCCCTGGCCAGCCCCAGCCCAGGCTCAGGCACAGACACAGCTCATCCTCCCCTTGCCTGCCAAAAGCCTCCCACACCCCCAGCCCAGGCTGCACATGGGGGATCAGGGGAGCCCCAGCTGAGGGTGTCTGCTACCAACCTGCCAGTGCACAGAGCATATAATATAAATTCATATAAACTCTGGGTTCTGGTAAACTCTTCAATTTATCTTTCTGTCTCTGGTTTCACACCTAGTTCCTCAAGCAAAGGTTTAACATGAGTGGGCTGCACACACATTACTTTTTATGGGAGGTGAGTAGGAGTTTTACACTAAATACTTTTCTGTGAATTCTTTAGTTTTCAAAATATATGAACACCTGCCTCTGTGTTTCTTGGTCACACATTTTATTAAGAGGATGATGAATTCTTTCCCCTGTTTAAGTGACTGAAAAACAGGAGTCAACATGGTATGGGTATCATGGCATTTATAAATTTAACTGTACTTTTAGAAATACTGTTTTCCAAGCAATCAAAAAATGGTGTCTTTTCATAAAGTTCACTTAGAAAAATAAACTGTCTTGTAAAAGTTACTTTTTCTGGTTTTTCATTCCTTAACATTGTTTTGAGAAACAAAGTCAGAAACTTGTAATAACCTGGTGTTTAAGGCTTAGCTACATTTTTAGTTCAAATTAAGCAGCTGACAATTTTGTAGTCAGAAATGGAACTTGTTCCCTTTCCTCTACTTATTTTTTCTTTTTTTTTCTTGAATTTTTCTTTTGCTAAGTGTATTTAGCTAAATGTAGCCAGCTACAAGTTTGAACTGCTTTCGTTTCTTCATTTAGATCAACAAGAATGTTTCTAGCTTTCATCCTAATACAGCATCCAGCAGATCCTGGTGGCTGCAGACCAGGATTTACCCCTCTCAATAGCTACCTACTTTGCAAACCTCATTCATATGGAAAATTTTAAGTACCTTATCCATATTGCTACACAACTCTTGGTATCTCTTAAGACCAGGGCTCACAACATCTTCATTCAGTTTTCTGAACATCTCCATTCCCTGCAGTTATCTGGCAATTTGATTTTAATATTCATTCCATAAAGCAGTGACACTAATTCACTCATTAATCTTCTCTTTTTAGCAGCCAAGATCTAGGAAAGTCACTTTCTATTGATCAGTAGCTTTTAATATAAAAATACAGGTTAGACTGTACAGATGTCACACCATAGGCATAAGTGTTAATTGCATTTTAAGATGATGATCTTTCTTGGCAAATTGGATCAGTGATGTGCCAGCAAGGACCTAAGCAATCACTCTCAGAAGAATACAGATCCAAACCCTAATGCATTTCATAATATATTATGTAGCAAATATAAAGTCTGTTAAAACACGTTATTAAAGTCACTGAGGCTTCTAATTTCAGGGCACTTAAATGCAGTCACAGCAGCAGGAATGGTAGCACATAAAAGCTGATGGCATTTTCAAATCAAGGGCTTAAAGAAAGCCCAGCCTTAAAAGGGGTAAATAAGTTATTGCACAGATCTTTTATCCTCCAAATTAAAAAGACAAGAGAAAATGAGTGCTGTGGAAATATAGGCCATCACTTACCATATCATGGTCTGAAACAGGCCCAAAACTGGTGACGAAGATGTCAGTCTTCACTTCAGTTACACGCTCTGATGAAGCAGGAAATTAGGACAGTGAGTGCCTATAAACAGCCTTCATTAGATCTAACCACTACAAATTCTCACAATAAATAGAGAAATTATTGGCTTTGATTAGCCATTCTGAAATTGGTCTGCAATACAATCCTGGGAATTCACTGTAGAAGTAATTTCACAGTCAATATTGTCAGCAATGGGACAGTTTTTCCACAGAACTTTTTGAGGTGCAGCAGTATAGCAGCTGCAGTGGAAACAGTTCCACTGTTGTGGAAATCTTTCCATCCTTTGACTGATAAATCTTCTTGTCTGACACTGTAACCAGTGATGAATATTGTACACAGTACTCTAATATCTCATTGGGTACTCAGTTCCTGGGCAAGCTAAAATAAGGTCTCTAATAATTAACCCTGGGCTTGTGAGCTATGTATTTTGTATTGAGACCAAGAACACAGAAGAAAGAGAGATAATACATTATGGTGTATACAAACAGGAATATACTTTATTGGTATGAGTTAGAAATGGCTGTATTACCCTTTACTTCAATAAACAGAAAGGAGTTAAAACTTTTCCAAATAAACAGCAGCTAAGCTTCCCTTCTGGAATCATTTGTGTAAATGTTTTCAGAAAGTGACCTCTTCAGTCCTATAGGCCTGAATGATGGATTAGTACAAATAATGCTTCAGAAATCTGTAACATGTACATGACACAGATTACATGCATATGCTGCATCATAAAGCTGAACCCCTCCATGATTTCCAGGCTGTCCATTTTCTCCATGCCACAATGACATTGGATATTTCAGAAGAAACCAGTGATTTCAGTGGTCACAAGTGCTGAAATGCCTTAACTGGTGCTGATCTCAAGTAAGAGGTCAAACATCAGACTTCTCTAGATGGTCTGGTTTTGAGAAACACCCAAGCTGAACTTTCCCCCTTCATCTCCTCTCCCTCTATACACACCCAGGATCAGTCACTTCTGAGCACACTGGTATTTTCTAGGACACACATAGCAAAATATTTACCCAGGATGCCATATATCACAATAACCCTGTTGAATTAAATATAGCTGCAGGGAGTAACACCACCTGGAAGCAGGAATCCGAGCAGTGTTGAGTGCAGCTTACCCCTAAGTTATGGTGATGTAAGTCTGAATGCATTTATTATTGTGCTGCACAAGCCAGCATAGGGGTTTTGGTAGAAGTTTCAAACATGGAACAAGTGATAACATTTCTGAAATGACTTTCAAAAGTAAATAAATTGAGCAATTTGAAATATTAAAAGTAATGCTAAAGAAAGCACTATAGTACATGTATAGTAAGCAGACACGCAGCAGACAAAAATTTACCTAAGACTAAGAAATAGATATATAGCTATTTATACAATGTTACTTAAATGTTGCAAAATAATTAATGAAACCCTCCTAATTTAATACAAGATGACTTCAAAAGACTTTTGACTGTTTATATACAATTTGTTCCATCTGACAAGAAAATTCAGACTGAAGGGAAGTAAAAAAAACCATCAGGATTAAGCACTCAGTAATATGCACTTCTGTATCTGTGCAAAAGTTCTAGTGAGAATCAGTGCTCCACAATGCTCATACAGCTCTTTAATTAAAAAAAAAAAAAAAGTGTGCAACTTATAAAGATATAAAAATGGAAACAGTTTCCTATAAAATTTTCCTATATGTCCTTTTGTGAGACAGCAAAAATCAAAAAGTAATATTAGATTTGATTCTAATGTTGGTCTAGGAATACAGCTGAGGAACCATATTCTGTTACTAAATTAATGCAAAAAATTATATGGTAGCAAAAGTAATCTTCAGGACTCATTAGAATGGTGACATTTACAATGTATTATTCAAAATCAAGGGAAGTAAAATACTGTGATGTGGCTGAACTGCTTTATATTATTTTTATTCTTTATATCTGTGACTGAGAGGTGTACATTAAAAAATTACTATTGAGAAAATTGAGAAAAGCACTGGATAGGTGAAATTTCCTCCTTAGATGTCCAGCTGAATTAATATGTGACCTCATAGTCATTAACAAAATTTTCAATTGACTTAAAGAAATTTCAGTATTTTGACATCTAATTGTCTCTGGACTTAAAGAAGCTCATGGTGAGAATTTGACTTTCTGGAACTGAAGGAGGCATATGGCTGTTCAGAAATTACTTGGCTTGGGAGGAAAGGATTCTGTCCTTCAGCCCATCACTGTCACAGAAGTTCAAGAGGCTGTGGTCACGTATGAAACAGAGCAGAAAAAGGACAGGGAGGTTCCATAGGTCCAGTAAAACAATGCTGAATGGACTGCAGCTACCCAAATCACCTTTCCTTAGGACTGAGAAACTGATACCACCCTGCAATCCATTAGCCTCTTACACAGGGTCCAGTAAAACAATGCTGAATGGACTGCAGCTACCCAAATCACCTTTCCTTAGGACTGAGAAACTGATACCACCCTGCAATCCATTAGCCTCTTACACAGGGTCCAGTAAAACAATGCTGAATGGACTGCAGCTACCCAAATCACCTTTCCTTAGGACTGAGAAACTGATACCACCCTGCAATCCATTAGCCTCTTACACACTGAAAAGTGAATCTCAAATGGTTTTTAAAGATCTTTCATCCTTGTTCCTCACCCCTCTCGTCCTCTTTCCTCTGAGGCACTTTGGGATAGAGAAGATTCTAGAAGCTCTTCAACCACAAAAGGAGGGTGAGTCCCTTAAGGGTCCCAGCTTTGAGCAAGGTTCTATTTAATATAATTCAGCTGGTGTGCCTGCACAAACACAGAATACGCTCTTTAAATCAGCAGCATATCACGTTGTGCTATCCTCAGTTCTGGCTTTGAGAGGCATGTTAGTCATAGAAGAGAGGCTGAGGCTTAAGGAAAAAACACTTGAGGACACAAAATGGAAACTTAAGACTTTTGCACTAAGAAGGAAGATTTTCAAGGGAGTGAAAAAAATAAGTGATGCTTTTTATTTCTGTATAATGTATATTTTCCTGTATAATATACATAATATATAATATATAATATATAATATATAAT
>VZRH01003726.1:119262-132027 GCA_013397555.1 Urocynchramus pylzowi | reverse complement strand
TATTTTATATATATATTTTCAGTGTATAATTGAAAATAATTTAAGTGGCACATAAATCACATGAAAATTAGAAAATTCAGATTGTGAACTCAGAAGAAATTATGTTATCTTCACACTGATTACACTTTTTCAGTGCACCTATCCCCTCAAATGAAAATAAACCAATGTGCAGACCACCAATTTTTTTTTTTCTTTGGTGTGTACCTCAATTTCAAGACCAATTAAAAAGGATGCATCAAAACAGAAAGATTACTCGCTCCAAAGCCAGATGGAAGTTTTGAAATTTTTGTTTACTGTTTCACTAATTAGATGATTCAACTGTGCTTAGCTAAGTGCTTCAGAAGTTCTGAGTCACTCCTGCACAGGACATGTGTTTACTAATACAGTTGAGCTATATATATTTAGAATCAAGGTTACCCATGTTCAATTTGCATCTTGATTACCATGGGAAGGCTTAAATTGTGCTTCAAATTCTCAGAATGCTTTTTTCAGGAACCACAAATCATGAGCTGTATTCAAAACCTTCACAATATCCCCAAGAACTGGAGAAAAGTCTTAGCCATTGACCAAACCAGGCTCAGGTCAGGAGCTGACTGGATTGCTGAAGAGAAATCCAGCAGCTCTAAAGATGCATAACTGTGTCTCTTGACTGTGACATCTATCTCATGAGCCAGCAGTAAGTAATGTAGGGATATCTATAGAACATGTAACAATTTCAGTAAAAAACCTTAAGGAAATTAATAATGACTTACTGGTTTGACTATAAGGCAATCACAGGGTCCAAGCAGTTACTGAGCAGCAAAAAAGCAGCTGAGCACCACACCCAGACACTGTGGAACACAGCTTTGGGCAATTGATGCAGGTACAGCTACGAAAGCATCAGTCAACCTCAACTAGTGTAATTTTACTGTTTACAAATAATGTGTTTTGCTAATGATGCTAGACTAACATAAACTCAAAATTAGTAACAATAAATATTTTGCTTTAATCTCCCAGGGATCTCATTATTGCTAGAATTGTGACTGGATTATAAATTGAGAACAAAATAAAAAATACGGATTTATTTTAACAGCAGGAAATAAGCCTATTTATCAGGAGAGACCATACATGAAATATTTCCCTTTATGATCTGCCAGTATTTGAGCACAAGGTTTATTTGAATTGCACATTTTGGTGGTTTAAGTTAATTGTATTTTTTGGTAATGCACTTGTTCTTCCTCTGTGTCTCATGTCTGTCTGTGCTATAATTATTAATATGGAGGAGACGTTTCCTCTGGCTTTGAATGAAAGGAATTGTGATACCTGTACAGTGTACACTTAGACTAGTCAGCCCAGCTGTGTCCTGTGAAGTCTTTTGGTTGAAGAACCACAACAAAAGCACCCATAGGAATTTTGTGCTGCTGCATTAGTGAGAGTAGAGACCAAAAGGGAGAAGAGTGAGCTGTCCTGTGATCAGCCCCTGCAGTCTGTGCTGAGCTTACTGGGACCTGCACGTGCCAATTAACAGCTCAAAGCTGCTCACATCCTACCTACATCCACACTCTTGTATTAAATCTATTTTTCTAGGATTTTCTAAGGCTTTTTAAAATTGTCTTTACATTATACTGATGCCTACAGAGTGGAAAAAAAAGACCAAAATCAGCCCCTTCAGTTTTACAAAGTGTAGCATCTGGTCCTTCTTTACTTACAGAATAATGTGTAGGGGTGAGGTCTTTCCATTTAGAGTAGAATCATTTAAGTTTAACTTTTTATTATGCATACAAACAAAACCCTTATTTTCCCTAAACTTTATATTAGCTCAGATATGTTAAAATTCAACAATTTCCATTGGGACCTCAATAATCAAGAGGAAATGTCTATGTTTATATATAATGTTCTCATACAACTGAAACTTCAAATCTAATTCACATATTTGAGGTTCATTTCCCCATCCCTTCCACTCTGTGGAAGTAATGAATTGCCTGAGATTGACTGATGTTCCACTTAAGAACAGTCCCACTCAATTTTGATAAACATCACACAGGAAACATAACAAATACCTTTTACTAACAGCATAAAATAAGTATAATTCTGTTTAATACTCAAGTAGATAATCTACTGGGGGTGATCTACTGGGCATTCAACCCAACAGTAAAACCAAATTTAATTCAGCAAGATTCTGGTCTGTCAAATCAAATCCATTGTTGTTTGTTCTGCATTTACTTTTCTACTACAAAATCCCTCTCAAAGGGATAAGCCACATTTACCTTTATTCTGATTTAAAAGGTCTGAGCATGTGGTATCCTTTAGTTTTAGGGAGATGAGATGAAAATGGTGAAAGTCTTAGAAAATCTGTAGCTGCCCCTGATTTCATGCTAATAAATCTCATCACCAAATACAAACTGCCCTAAGCAAGTCCTCCCTGTCTCCACTGTGGCACTTCAAACCTGCTGTGGGATCATGTCTATGCCCCACATGAAGACAACCCTGAACAAAAGGGAATTGCATATCCATTTACCTGAGGAACTTATTTTTCCTACCCTTTTTCATTGCTCTTCAATCTTTTTACCTCCCACTCTAGACACAGTGCATTACTAGGAGAGATCACTAGACACTGAAGTGAATTTTGCTTCTTATTTCTGTTTGATCCTTTGGTTTTTTCAGGACTGTGTATTTGAATAGAGATCAGCATCTTTATTATTCAGGCCATTTTTTATCACCTCTAGTTCTACAGTCCAGGTAGTTTCCACACAAAATGATGCCATTACCTCAATGACTTCCCTCTGGTTTTTTTCCCTGTCTGACATGATTTCCTCTTTTCAGCTTCAATATGTTACTCTCTGCAAATCCTCCTCCTTGCTTTTTGTAAATGATTATGCTCTCAGAGACTCAATAGGTGTCCTCTAGTATCATTCACAACATTTTTACATTCATTTTGGAAGTTCTATTTTCCATGCATAAATAACTAAATGTAACTATTTGTTCATGTTTATGGATGGGTACAACAGATGCTATTTCCTAGCAGTGTCTGCCTAAGTGACTAAGCCCGCATATGAAGGAGGCAAAACAAGTAAATAACATAATTTATATCAATAATTATTGATAAGAAGTGCAAATGTGCTAATGCATAACATGGTGTTGCATGCTCTTTTAAAAAATAATCAGATTAATTTTGTCAATGATGCCATTTTTTAAATAACAAGCATATTCAATCACTATAATTTTTCCCTGTGGGTCACCAACTCCAGTGTATAATATTCTGATAAATGAGAAATAATTCTTTCTTTCCCCCTTGTTTAATGGCAAACTGCTCAGAGGTTCTCACTTAACTTCAGATATGGCCTTCTTGGGTTATCTGACGATAATTTTCATCCCATACTCTTGATGGAGTATATATGATTTTTAGTTTTCCTTTTGAAGTAATACTTCAAAAGAAGATGCAAAAAAAAAGGCAAGGGCAGAGTTAATTGTAATCTAGTACTTCCTCTATGCATGCGCAAAGAGTGATTCAAAACTTAACACCTCTAAATTTTCATTATCTTAATGCTCCACCTTTTACCCTGGCTTTCCCATGAATACATAGAATAGCTGCTACAATGAATCTTTGTAATGAGATTTCTCCAGAAGGTTGTTCTTGGCTTCATGGTGCATCATTAGCTGCACCAGAACACTTCTACCAAACAGTAAAACTGTTCACCTCACTAACAAGGTGTTTGCAAACTTGGGATTGAAAAATATCATGGTGTTTATTTCAAAAAGGATGAATTTACTCCTCTAAATAAGTAGAGCCAAGATCAAGATCAAACCCCTTTCACAATTCATTACAATTTTTTAGTAACTAAAGACAGCTTTTCATCACTGAATTCTTCATACATATGCATGATGGCAAGGAAGGATAAACAAATAACCTTACTGAAGAAACTATCATCTACCTTTTATTCCATAGGTGAGAAAGAGGGAAATTGGTCTCTTTTCTGTTTCTGTGGGTGTGCAGATTTGAAAACCTGCACTACAGGAGGAGAGGTCGTACTGGGATAACCAGAGTTTTCTGCAATGTGCCCTTTTCTATAAGACAAAGTAACTGCAGCAGGCATTGTTTTACCTCAGCTGCTGTTTCTCAGAAGGCATAGAAAGAATAGAATAGAAAGTTCTGGGTGATTCAATAGTGCACTCGGTGATACACAGATGTACACTGTGCCTAACAGCATGAAATTTATCAACATAACATATAATGAGGGTCTCTGGCCTCTCAAATTCTCCAATAGCTACATCACAGCTAAAATGGAAGGAGTTTTAGAACCAATTCTATATATCTAAAAACATTGTTACATTGGTGGATTTCTTAGCTTTTGCTTCAGAGTGGATAAAAATTTCTGATTAAAACATTTACCAAGTTTTTACCAATTATCTGAGTGGATAAAAATGTTCTGATTAAAACATTTACCAAGAAGCCATCACTGATGTTGGGAAGAAAAATGTTTTTCCATACATTTTAAAATTTGCAGTATCAAGTCATGCTATGATGGAAGGCTACTGAACTTCCAACTCCAAAACCCATGCTATATTTTATATATTGATTTAGATTTCTCACTGGATATTTTTATGCATGGAACATTTCAGAATACATTTCTCCATTATACCGAGAATATAACTTAGCTGTCAAAATTGAGTCATCCTGAGGTTCTTCACTCAGATTTAGATACCTTAGGAAGAAGGTTTTGAAGATGTGAATTTCCAGATTCCTGAGCACACCCTTTATTATAAGTTGCTACCAGGACTGAAAACATTAGCCTAGGTATTTGTCCCTAGTTTTTGAAATTTATAATTTATATCTTTTGAATAACATCTTATTGAATAATCAAAAGAGTATATCTGCTTCTTACTATACTTGATTTCAAACATTAATTTACTGCTTGCAGTTTAATCAGATGTGTTTTTTTTTTTTTTTTAAAGCCATGGTACTCTTATTTCTAGTGTTCAAAGCTGACAAACATAAGAGAGAAATTTGCTGAACTGACACCATGAAAATATAGTATATTGTGCATAAGGAAAATTGTTAATTCAAGGTTCTTGGTTACAGCAGGAACAGGAAACACAATTCAAAAAAGGAAGGATGCAAAGATTATTTAAATTTCTCTAACCCTTAGTTAGAGAAACTACTCCAATCCTTCCTTCTCTCCACCCCATGTTTCCCATCACTCATTTTTGCTTTCAAAAGCCATACAGATTGCCATTTAACTTTGTGAAGAGGTTAATTTCCTTTCTGTCAGGAGAAAGTTTTAACTGGACCAGATGATTCTTTCATGAGTAGACCTTTGAAGTCTGCATTCAGAAACATATATGTAAAGACACATTCATAAGAGTTGATACTGATATGCTTAGTTCTCTAAATTGCAATCCAGAGAGTGAGAGAAAATCTTCCCTGCCTCTCCCTTTGTATTCCCTTCTAGTCTAGTATCTGTTTAAAACATCATAATAGCTATAAAACCCATATAAGAAATCATCACATCCTCAGATTTTTCTTGTAGACATGTACCAGACTTAGTTTACAGGGTCTCATTTATTTATTGCATTCTCTGCTTTATTTACTGTGATAGAGTAGCTGACTGAACTCTACAGTTCCATTAAACAAAGAATAAAGGAACATTTATCTACCCTAGGTCAAGGGTTCATAAGAAAGCAGGCAATAATACCAGTAGATAAAAGTAAAATATTACTCTTGTTTTGTTGTCTATTACTTGAAATTGCACACAAAGATTTATACACCAGTACATTTTTAAATGTGTTAATTAATACTTTTAATCAGAATTTTATCTTTAGCCATTCCTCAAAATCAGTGAAGTCAATTTATTGAAGAGCCTGGCTCACAATTCAAGAACAATTGCAGGATGGTAGCCTCAAACCACAGAATAACCTTATGCTTAATGACCTTCCATTTCATCCACAGGAGAAGAGATAAGAATTCTTAATGTAATACCCCCTTCTATTGCAGCTCCTCTGAGAGTGAGTATAGGAGAACAGTCTGAACTGTATTTTGTGGGGTGGGTTGCTTTGTTTTATTTTATCTGAAGAGTCCAAAAGGAGAAAAGAAAAAGGATGTCTGAAAGAATTAAAGCCGAATTTTCCATGCACTGGAAATAATAGATTTGTGCTTGTCCATTTAGAATTTCCATGTTTGTGAACAGTAAGCTTTTAAGACCCAATTTTGGGACCATGTCACAGTAGAACAAATCAAAGAGTGAACACAGAGATATTGATGAAGACCAGGTTTTGTAACAATGTTTTTATAAAGACATAATTGCTGTGTGGTTTTATGTCTTTTTCTGGATTCAGCACCAAGAGCAGAAGAAGAAAGACATTTTCATCAAACTGTGAAGAAAAAATGTTAAAGAAACAAATTCTTACAAATCTAAATAGGAAAAAAAAAATTCTCTGAGACAATCTACTAGAATAGATTGATACTTTCACTTTTAAAAACACAAATCCTCATTAAAATAGTCATAGATATATGAGGCCTATTTAGGCCTCATTCATCAACTTGTCATTTGTCAGGTCACAGGTTGTATTTTTTTATCTTCCATTCTTTATACATTCAAAGTTTTATTACCCGTTCAGAGATCTTCTTGAATTGTGAACCATTTTCTTCTTCTTTTGGGTATAAGTGTGAGAAAACCAAGTAAGCAAAAGACAAGGAAGGCATGGCTTTTGGGAAAAAAAATCTACATATCAGCATTATTTATGTGTATATATAAACAGAATTAAAACAAGTATATTATCAAAAAAAATAATAGTGTTTTAACTGACTTTTTATCTAGCATGTAACATTAAAAATCAAAATACAACACACCTCCCAGTCCTGGTCTCAAGCGGTTGTCGTAGCCATCCAGAAGACGATCCAATATTCTGGTGAACACTGTGGTGTTGTCTTTAAGTTCATCTTGTGATGAGGTTTGTCCATAGCTGAAACACACAACAGTTAACACTGAAGAACAGTAATCCACCAATAACCTTGGAAAACAGTAATTCCAAAATCCATTTAATTTTGCTCACACTGGTTTATGGTCACATAACCTCCTCCATATAACAAGATTGTAATGCAATTTGTAGAGTTCTTGCATGTTTACATTTTCTCCTTAAATTGTAAGATTTTAAAATCATAAAAAAAATCAGTGCCCCTCTATAAATGGTGAGCAAATAGAATGCTAGTTCCTTAATGTTTCTTTCATTACCCCTTAATGTTTATAATGTACTAATATGTGTTTTCCTCAGGAAAATGCTCATTTGTCAGCAAAGAGTAATGTGTTTAATTCATAATAGCTATAAACAGTTTGCAAACAAAGAAAGATACAATAATTTAGAACACTGACAAGTACTGACAAAAAAAGAGATATCTTCTTTTTAAATACAGAAGTAGATTGAGTGAGTGTACATTTTCATAGATCGAGATGTAATTTTGCTTTTTTTTCTCATTTTCCTGTAGCAGTTAGATTTGGAGGAATATCGCCATCTTTGCCTTTCAAATACATAACAAAACCATCTGTTGATATGAAAATCTCTTGTGTCTATAAAGCTCCCCTTATAGCTCCCTATGTACATTTCTAACTCAGTCTAAGGTCTTGAAATTTTACTTGAAGAAGGATAAAATTAAAGCTCTTTGAACTCAGCTACCAAAATCTTTCTTCCATCAATACAAATCAGAATGAAATCCTTAGGCTTAATGGTTTCTGTCTGCTGCAGATGACTCCAGAATCAACCTTTTTCTTAAATCTGAGACCTTTACCTAATACCCTGTCACAGATGATTCCCTTAATCATAGATTACACTTGTCTTAAATCCTAACCCAGCAGCGGTTTTTCATTCATTGCTGGGAAGACTTCCATTACAAACACATGGAGTCATCAGGGATAAAAGCAAAAGGGCTGCTTTTCAGAACATCATTTTGTTGCACACATTAGTACTGAACTGGAGAAACAGTGCAGCACCAAAAACTTTCCTTAGGATCAGCTCTAGTGACAGAAGTGATTCTTCCACTGGCCAGCTGGTTTTCTGGTTGGGGTACGAGGTTCTTGGTGCCCTGCCAGTCCTTCCTGCTCTAACCACTAAAGACCCTCTCAGGAGGGATATAATACACAAAATGATCAGGTGCTGTTAAAATACCTACAAAATGTTTTTTGTGTGAGCTGTATCAGGCAGATATCCTTTGTGGATCCCAGGCTTGTGTTCCGCTTGGATCAAATGCAGAGAGAAGGAGTAAGGATACCCTGTACATAGGTACCCTGGAAATGCTTCCAAGTTTATTTTGCATCACAGGTTTGAGTATTTAACACTACCAATTTAAATCAGTTTCAGGACTGACATCCACAGAAGTTTTAATCATTTTTTGTTTATTTCCATCGGGTGGGATGCTTTAATGCATAAAAATCTTTATTTCTAATAAAAAGGCAAAATACCTAACAGTTTTTAAAAAATAGTATGAATTTCTTCTTACCACACTATACAACTCTTCATTTAATAAAAAATAGGTTGATTTCTATTTATTGATCATGCCTACAATTGAATTTTAAGTCACAGACAGAATTTTTTATGCTTCCTCTATGTCACCAAATAACAAGTTCTGCTGTCTCTAGCAAGCATTTTATCTTTTAAAGGATCTTTCCTCATGCACCTTCCCCAGAATTTCAACACAGGACCTTTAGTGGATTAAATTTTATATTAACACTCATTGTCAGAAAAAAAGCTGTTTTTCATACATATCTCAAGGATAGCAGAAGGTCATCAGTATTAAGGTGGAAAAAGGATACAAAACCAGTCCAGAAATGTTAATGGTAAATAAATGAGTATGTTTGTGAGGAGGTATCAGGAAGATGGGCTGGAGGCAGTGCAGTTGTGCCCCACTCCCATGTGGAATTCCCATTTGTCAGGGCCCTCACCTGTTCTTCCCACCATCTTAGCAAAGGTAAAAAGCACCGTGAGGTTTAACTGACATGGGCAAAACAGGAAGATTCTGAACATTTGTGCACATCTGGAGTAGACTATAATCTCTTCCCCTCCTCCAGAGGGATTGTGATTTTTCATTCAAATCACACATATTAAAATAGTCCTATTGCTGGGCTTTTTTATGATAACAGGAGTGATATGGGAAGCCTGTCTTTCTGTATCAAGACACTTTATCTAATTTATCAGTTCTTTTTTATCATAAAGCACTAACAGCACTCCAGAGGGAAAGCAAGGCAACTGAAAACGACAAAATGGCTTTAAACCCAGATCTACTTCGTGTAAGGTGTGTACATTTTGAAGAAAAAATTACTGCATGCTATTGTGTTTTCACATTAAACCCCAGTCTCATAAAAAACTGTGCACGGACTCCATCTACAGGTCATTATATTCCTGACACACCATTGGATTTTAAACTCTGGTCCAATGTCTTTTAATTTTCACATTAAGAATGCACATGCACCCATTACAGCTACAATAAATATATGTGCACAGATATATGTGCAAATATCTACAGAATAAACGTGTTTTAACAAAATTCTCTAGCTAGGTCAGATTAAGCACTTCAGGAATACTTCAAATCTTAATATATTATAAAAATAAAAGGGTTTTTTGATAAAGCAGCTGTTAAATGAATCCCCCCCCCTTTTTTTTTTTTTTTTTTAAAGGAAATGCTTGTGCAGATGAACCTTTCCCATTATCACTCCACACAAATTTAAAATCTTCAAGGCAGTCAGAAAATAAGTTCCTCTAGAGCTGTGAATGCATAAGAAGACACTGTGGAGATCAAGGAACAAATAGATATTTTAGAGATCACTGTTGACAATAAAAATATTTTACTGCTTTCTGGTCATTAGGTAACATCATTGACAAGCACATTAATGTTTTTATAATACAAAAATACATCTTGAGAGTCTTCTTAAATGTCTTCACTGAATTTTCAATTGCAGGCAGCACTTCAAGCACACTCCAAACTGCTTTATAGTCTTTAGTTAAGCTACTAGTTGTTTGATGAGGTGTTGTATGATTTCAATTTTTTCTTAATGCTAACATTATTTTTAGATTATGATTTCAACAAACATTTCACAAATATTCACAAATTCATTGCAGAATGGTCTTTCAAACATAACTGTCATGGGCTTTGAGCTTACAAATTCTTCTTCATACAAGCAGTCTCCCTTCAGCAGGAAGGTCTACTTCAGATTTTCAATACAACTACTAAGTTAGCACACAGTCCTGACCAACAAAGAAGTTAAATTATGCCTCTGCTTGCAGGCACAATGACGTTAATGAAAGCACTTAAATTAGATTAAAAATAACCATTTATTATACATTTTTCCCCCTCTGAAGAAACTTGTATTTCTGAGTAGTCGTTATATAAGAATAGAAAAAAAAAATTGCACAGGTGTTTAAGAGGTAGATTAGTTTCAATTTGTTTCAGAAAACTTTTGCTTATTCTCTTCACCATACTGAACAAAAAAGTTTCCTGATAACAAATTGGAGTTCTCTTTAAAACTTCACTTAGATTTAGGTGGGACTAGAACAGGGATTAACTTCCCCCAATACACTTGTGATAGTGCAGCTCATGCAGTATTTGTCTTATGCTGCTACATTAAATTAAAGGTTGCTAAAATATGTTGGTGTATTAAAAAATATCTCCCCACCTTCTTTCAGTCAGTGCATTCAGGAGGAGGCTCCAGGCCCAGAGGCAGTCACAAAGCACCAGGAATCTCTTCATGGTGGACTCTGGAACTAGAAGGAGAATAACCATTAACATCCCTCACATTAAAACAGGTATCAGGAGAAAAAAACTCTGACATTGGAAACTTCTGCAGAATAATTTGATGTCAGGCAATGACCTCACAATAGTAGACTTGATGCTATTCTGAATAAGGTTGCATGGCCTTGGCTGTTCTCCTGGTTACCTTTTACTTTTAGACCCACAGACCAATGATGGAGTTTATTTTGTGGTAAGGGTGTATTCTTTATGCATTACTCTTGAACTTTAGCAAAAACAATTATAAATAAAATCTGCTGTCCCCAAACTCTGGCAATTCTTACTCAGTTTCCCTCCTGGGTTGAAAATGTGTCAAGGCACCTCCATTGCATTTCCAGATAACCAAGTGTAATTGCCTTTTTGTTTGGCTTGAACCAGTCTGAACCCTTCCAAACCTCTGGGAAGGTGTCAGTGTGTGGTTAGTGGGACTGAGGAGAGTGATGCTTTCCTCACAACCACTGCTTTGCTTTGATGTGATGGAAGCAACTTTCTTCTAGAGATACAACAATTCTCCTCTTCCCTGAAATACAGCATCAGAAAAGGACTAAAATGAGCAGATTCTAACTCTTATGATCTGCTGCTACAAAGGTACACATTAGGGCTAAAGGGCACAATTCATAATGAAACCATGTGCTGACAACCTACACACTATCTCCTAAATCTCTACCAGTCTCTGAATGCTGCTAGGAAATGTTTCCGCATTAGCAGCCTTCTCCTCCTCCCCAAACATCTCCTGTACTCTCTCCAGACTTCACTGACTTACTCTCAATTTACCTTTGAGTAAGAAGTAACACAACTTAGAAAGTTTCTTCTGCTTTCTAATAAACCATAAAATAAAAAGTTAGCTGATATTTGTGACATCAGTGCTGCAGATTCAACGAATTGCCCAGGAGATATTGCAGGTCCCTTTATATATCAATTCAGAGTGTGCTGGAATACTTTAGTCGATTTTTAGGATTCATTACATAAATAAGGTTAACAAATACGAAGCCTGTGTTTTCCCCCAACAGTGAATTAGAGAGGTTTTTACGTGCCTGAGAAAATGAAGCACTGTACATAGAAATATTGTTGTAGCTTTAAATAAAGCTCCTCCAATTCACTGCACACTCTCAGGGACAATTTAAATCAATAAAATACAGTTACAAAGCGGTATGTAAGCAATGAGATATAATTAATGCATTTATAGCCAATGATCGGCAGATATGCATTGAATGGGGCTAAGCTAATCTAACTGGATAGGAAGGAGCTGGATGTGGCAGGAAAGTGTAGATAAAGATCTTCAGGGACGAGACTGCATCCTAACTTGCCCTGTAATCATCCCCTTTACAAAGGGAAAGACAACATCTGTGGCTTCGAAAATCACCTTCTCCCGGTCCTGCCAACTTCTGCCTTTGCAAAAGGCTCCTCGAGATGAAGAACGGAAAGTGAATTATTCTGAACTATTTTGATCTGTTGAGCTCCACGCTCGCTCCCCGTCTCCCAACACCACCCCCTGCTTCGATAAACCCATCCAGGCACAATAAATTCCGAAGAAGGAAAGTTTCTTGCAGCTGGAAAAGCAAATGTTAATTAAGGCTTTGAATGAGCGTTAGAGCCCAGCAGCCCCCGGCCTCCCCTACCCGCACCGCCTGAGAAACCAGCGCCGGTTCTCCCATTCAAAATGGGAGCAAGAGCCACGCTTCTGAGAGCGTTTCAGCAGCGCCCACTGGAAGGAAGAAAAAAAAAAAAAAAAAAAGGGGGGGGGGGACGACGACTGAAAACAAAATCGGGGGTAAAAGGGGGCATTTTGATGCATTTTGACTCACTGTGAGAGATTTGCTCCTCTCGGAGGCTTAAATCGAGACTTGTTTTCCTCCCGGCATTTCAACTTTGCATCCCCCGGCCCGGAGCATCCACCCCTCCCACCGCGCCCGCGGGAGGGAAAAACCCAAACCCAAAAAACCCTTCTGCGAGGGACCGGCGGAAATCAGTCCGCGCTAAAAAATAAATAAATAAGATAATTGACAATGCCCATC
>VZRH01003726.1:104601-119123 GCA_013397555.1 Urocynchramus pylzowi | reverse complement strand
CGCGGAGGCTGCGCGGCTCCGGCTCCGCCGCTCACTCCGCCTCGGCCATCGCCGCCGCTGCTCCGCTCCTCCGGGCTCAGCACCCAAATTTCTCTTCCCAATATTCCGACCGCCGCTATACAACAAAAGCTTTCTCTTTACCAAGACAGTAGTAATACGTCCCAGGGTAAACCGGATGTGAAATAGGCTGTGACTTCATGCCAGAGAGATTTTATTTTAGAAAGGAAGGTGGTACCAAGCTCTCATCTAGAGACCAATCCGCCCATTTTTTATATGCAGCACAATTTAACTTCCAGTGCTCTCGCCCTAATCCCTTTCTCTCTGGCTGCAGACTCAAATCCTTCTACAATCTGCAGCATTATTATTACTGGGGGGGAGACTGCGCGGCCGGGGGAGGCTGCGCTGAGCATCTTTAGACACTCGCAGTTTACAAAACAGTCTATTTTAAGGGTCGTACATTAAAAATATAACCGATCTGCGTTAGCGTTCAACCTTTGATCGAATATTTAGTCGCGGCATAAATATGAATGAAGGCTAGCCGGGTTGTAGAGGATGCAGCACTACGCGCGTGTGCCTATAGACTGTATGTACCTATAGGGACCAGGCGGCAGACCACGGCTGTAAGCAGACGGGGACAGAGATGCTGTGCAATACTAATTAAACGCAGGTAACACGCATTTTGGGCGAGCCCCGTAGGAGATCGGCTGCAGGAGCAGGCGCCTCTCCCCCACTTCCACACGCCTTCAGCCGGCAGGTGCCACGTTTGCCCGGCGCGGTCCCGGGGCTCGGCCGAGGGCTGTGCTCGGGGGCTGCCAGCCCCTGCCCACTGTCCCGCTGTCCCTCGGGGCCCCGGGGACATTCCCGGCCCCGGCAGAGCCCGCGGAGCGCCCGGCTGGGTCCGGCGGCGGGGGCAGCTTCGGCAGCCCCCCGGCCAAGGCGCGGTGCCCTGCCCTGCCCTGCCCTGCGCCAGCCGCCGTGACCGAGGGCACAGTCCTGCCCCACATTAACGTCACCTCAACCCCCATCCAAACCTCCTCCCCTCAGATGGGAACGAGCTGGGCGAGCTCGGCGGGCGCCGGCACTTGTGCGGAGAAACAAGGAGAAAGTTGGATGCATCAGGTCCGGGAGGTGTCGGTGTGCGGGGGAACGCGGGCAGCGCTCACCTGCCCCGCACAGGTTATCGTGCCTTTCGCTCGAGGCGCCTTTTACCAGCTCCAAGCCTTCTGCAGAGGTATCAGACACTGCTGCCACGAGCACAGCGTGGTCAGCTCTCCTTGCTCTGGTTAATATAAAGAAATCCTTCGTCAACAGTAGCTCTTTCTAACAAAGCACTACCAGCATCTGTGGGGTGAAAAAAATTTTCTTATGTCATATGCACCTACTGGATTTGAAATACCATCTGCTTTCCCTCTTCTCCTCTCAACGCCATCAGTGATTCAGTTTATCTTCCTTCCTATGATGCTGCTCCAAGGAAGATCAAAATCCATATATCTTGTCAGAGATAACCTGAACTGATATCTTATATTACAGTTAAGCTATCTGTTGCAAGCTTTATCCAGATTTTTAAATGAAATATTGCACATTCTGTGCATCCTCATGAAATGCATGATCTGTTTGTAACAGCACAAGAAGGTTTTGATTTGACCCAAGAAACCAATGACATTCATAGCTGAGGCTGGCAATAACTTCCAAGGTGGCAGTCATTTTGGATAAGTGCCTGATATAACAGTCCAAACACTGCAATGATTTCCCTAAGCACAAGGAAAACTGAAATTTTGTTTATCAAAGTCCCCTAGTGCACCAAGTTACCCAGTCATTATGATCAGCACCAAATAGCCACAGGTTATTTTAAAAGCTTGCAATGGACTTTGTGCTTAGTTTCTTGGCATTTCCAGTGTAGTTCATCTCATTTTGATTCAAGGCTGTTAGCAGTGCACAGAAAAGTAGGGAACAGAAAAACCTGCCCACTTCCCAAGGAAATTATAAGCAGCAACTTTTCAAATCACTATTGCATAGACATAGTCTTAGTGGCTAGAGGGATTTTTTTCAGATATGCGACGTTTTCACCTTCATTTGCTCCTAGCTAACACAATTTACTGTTTTTGTTCTTCCACTGAAGCACAAGAGAGCTTTCTTAAACAAGTAAACGGAGGTAAACTCAGCTGAGTTTACAAAAACAACAGGATGGATTTTTATTGAAGTACATGGACATTTTGTAGCTGTAAAACCACTGAGATTCCTTCCCCTGTCAACAAGGCATTAATTGCATTCTTAGAATGACTTTAAACTATTTCTTCTAGATGAATTATATATATATATATATATATACAAAAATAATTAAATATTCAACATAGCTTTGGTGTTTTGTTTTGTCATTACTCATGAACAAAGAGGTTGTAATTATATTTGCTCTTTGTTTGTCATAGGTAGCTGGACAGAAAAATGGGCTGAAAGGTGGGTGACTGAATGGACAGAGATTCATGTACCTCTGTGCATTAAAACCTGAATGACTGGAAAGCTGAAGCAGTTTCAGAGCCCATGAGACACAGCCTTGCATACTATAGTTTTCTTGACTTATTTTAATTAGTATATAAACAATGGCAACTGTTTTTAGTCTACTAAAGTGTCAAGGGTTACACATGATGTTCTTGGCCTTTTTGCCTCCATGGACACAACTGCTGTGTGCCAAAGGATTATATGTTTTCCTGAGTTCTCACTGGGTGAAAATATTGACCTAAAATTGGAAGTTGCTCATTCTCTCTCTAATTCGCATCTGCTCAGAAAGTAGGACAAAACTATTTTTCCTCCATGGCTGAGATTCCTGTCCATCAGTGCTCACATGTAACCCAGATTTTATCTTTTCCTTTCAAAAGCTGTTATCGCAGTTATCATGTCATTCCAAAGTAAATGCTAAAAATATTTGGATGTAATCAAACAAATAGGCTGTTTTATGGATTGTGTTATCAAAACAACTGCTCTAAAAAAGTAAAAGAAAATACAAATTGTTTTTACTAGCAAAAGTGCTCTTTTCAAGGAAAAAAGCTAAGTGTCTTGCAATTCTTACTTTTTCCCTTTTCCATCTGAATTCCACCGACCTAATCCAAACACAACTAGGGGTAATGCACTTATCAATAAGTCCATCTGTGGATTTCAGGCACCTAACTTAAGAGAATATCTTTGAATATCTCAAGCTATATATAGGAATGTGCTCAGTACCAGTGAGTCTTAGGGTCATATGATTTCATTCCTGAACAAATTGTTCAAATGAGAAAGGAAAGATGCCTTTGAACACACATCTCAGGTAAGTCAGTATTAGGTGATGTGCATCTCTCCAGTTTTACAGTCACATTTGGAAAAGGAAGATGTCAGGCAGGTGTTTTTTTCAAGCCAGCTTTATGACTCCATAAAGTTTTCACAAAGAGTTTATGTCTTTCATGTTACATGGGAATGTAGAACTATATCCTTTATAAACAAAATTATTAAATATAAACAGAGTCAGCCAAAGCGAGCCTGGCACAGCTCTGTGCAATGCTTTGAACCCTGATGTTAGTGCAAGTGATTAGTAGCAGTGAAGTTAAACCAATTGAATCCTAATTTGGTAAAATATATTTATTAAATGATGGATTAAAATTGACATAGAGAGAGATTTTCAGCATAGTTAGAACTATTTTTGCTTTGAAATTTCTAGTAAGCACTTTTTGAAGTCGGGCCTATTCCTTTGGTATATACTCATATACATATATATAGTATTTAAATAGGTCACCTGGAAAGAATATATTTTTTCAGTCTTGTGGGTTTTTATCATGTTATTCTTTGTGTAGACAAAACATACATATGGTTTATTTTAGTTTAGGAATACATAAAACAACTGAAATTCCACAGCAGAACACTTTGACACAATGTGTCCTGGATAGCCAAGGGATTTGAATAAAGCAAATGAAACTCAGAGATTTACTGGCATACAGCAGATCAGATGAAGAATTAAAACAGAAAGACCATCTGCTCCAAAGCTTTGAGCTCTGTTATTTACAAGTCCTACTCGTGTGATTAAATGGAAATATTTTGTAAAATATATGACTCCAATTTGATTTCTGTTTTAATGTGTTTTAGTAATATATCAAAAGCACAGTTGTTAACCTTGTAGTAGACATAAAAAATTCAGTGGCTTAATTTTTCCCCCTTTAATTTATAGCCACAGTAAAGAAAATCGGACATATAGTTGTCACTTAGTGGTGGATTTTTGTTTTGTTTGGTTTTTGTGAAAGGCAAGTGATGATATATAAAAAAGTTCATTCTTTTTATGCCTCTTTTGTTTTAAAATAAGGTTTTATTCATCATCTCTTTCCTCTTCAAAAAATTAGTAGGTAGAGAAAAAAGTGTAGAAACTTTCAGGGAAATGCAACTGAGAATCTTCATGAAAACAAGTTGCACTCTTTTCAAAGTGCCAGTCTCACTTACAATCTCCATTAAAGACATATGACTGCTCTTTCTAGGACTGTTTTGAAAACTGGGAGTAGCACTTCTTTGAACCCATTATCTATTAAAAATTGAATAAAGAGATAAAATAGCTGATGCCCAGAAACTTATAGATGATGATTGTCTCTTGAGTTTTAAAGTCTTTGAGTACAGTATTTCAAACAGAAAACCCAGTTACTGACAAATTTCTCAGATTTTCTAATCCAAAGAGGCAACAATTAATTATGCCTTGCCATACTGTTGCTAAACATCACCACAAAGTTTAATCTGTTAAGCCAAAAGTGGAGGATTCTTTCCTAAATAACAATAGGATTTCTCATTTGATTTCAGGAAGGAAGAATGGGAAATTAATCTATTTTCTAAAAAACCCATTGTGGAATTTACAGAAAAAAAAAAAACCAAAAACCCACCAAAAAGAACAAAGGTCACAACTGGGAGCTTTTGGGGATTACAGGAGACTTGTAAATCCAGTGGTGATCATTGATCAGATCTTTGTCAGGAGACTTTTCCTCCAACAGCTGGATTTATCTGCAGTGGAATACAAGCACCATATGGGGTTATCTCCTACACTCTCACTGCTGCTGCTGATGTGAAGTCTTGACTAGAGATCTGCAGTCCCCTGGAGCTTTCATAGCACAAGATCAGCTGACCTTAAACAATAAGGCAGCTCTTCCCACAGAAAGCGAGGAGTGGACTCCTGGCATCCTGCTTTGTCAATCAGTTATACTTCAAAAATAAGTAAATAATTTTGTGGCTTACTGTCCTTCCTGCTCTGCAGATGGAATAAAAGATTTCTCAGATCTTAGAATGATGACTTGAATTTGATATACTTAATGACAGTTCGTGTTCCTATGGACCAATTAACTCACTTGTATCTTCTTATCTATCTGTATCCTTTCTTAAGTAACAATATTGATGATTTTTTCCTAAAGTTGGGTAAGACAAAAATCTATGAAAGGAGAAGTTCTAGATTACTCAAAAATCTTGAATGCTTATACGTCTTTCCTTGAAACAAAATTATCGAACCATAAAATGTTTAGTGCATTAAGAAACCCTTAATGCATAAGAAATACTGATTATTTGAGGATAAGGAAAATTAGTGACTGAAAGGAATGAGAGTAAACTGAAATAAATATTTACAGAAATAAGAAACAATAAAATATATTTTTAAAAATTAACAAAAAATCATTAAGAAAAACTTCAGTTCACCTGTCCTTCTATAAATACTTACTTTTGATTGAACTAAGAAATGTAGAGTCAGAATATCTCAATCTATATTCAGATAGATGCTTAAAACATGTTTAAATCCATCCCTTTTCAGCCAAACATTTCAGAATCCACTTAAGGCCATGGGTCATAAATATTCTTAAATTTAAATGTGTCCCTCTAGGCTGAATTTTGCTGTTTTGCTGCTTTGCAAGCCAAATACCCTGCTGACTTCTCAGGTGACCTTAGATGCATTTACTTTCTCTCCCTGTCTCTGTGCCTTTATCTGGACTGAGAAGAGTGCAGCTTGTGAAGTTCAATTAGCCCAAATGCCTGTAGATTTCAGTGGGAGCAGTGCTAAGCTGGAACTTTCCTGCAAATACAGCTTTGAAGTCACAGAAGTTTGTGAAGCAGAGGTGAGGCACACATTGCCTTGTCAGGTGCTGGATCCCTCCCCAGCCAGGGACACCGTGCTCAACTCACCCGCTCCTCCCACTCCAGCACACTCCTCACTTCCTAGAGATGGTGACAAGGAGATTCCTAAGAATTTGTCTTCCAGTTGGGAGCACCATATGCCCCCTGACTGCTGGTGCCACTGCATGGAGCTCTGCTTGCACACCTGCAGTGCACTGTCAGAGCTCCCCTGCATGCACCATCCTGGTCTGGAGGTCCAGGGCTGCTGTAGAAGCAGCCACATGAATATTGCAGAGATAGTCACATTTTCAAATTTAATTTTTGCCTGACCTGCTTAGTGCTAAAAAATGTAGTGAACAATAGCAAATGGAGATGGGGCAATCATTAACAAAGGGATGTAATTATATGATTTTTACCTTCGCTTTTGCATTTTTTTTATATAGTCCTTGTCCAAAAGATAAATCTTCTTAATTTTCCTCCTATTTTAAAATTATTTATGTTTAGCTTTATATGTACTGAAATTACATGGACAAAACCTGTGTAATTTCCTCAGAACAGCTGTGCTGGGAAATAGAAGCTCCAGGTGTTAGTGGCAGGCATTTACAGGCAGTAGAAGAGCAGAGTATGGTAGATGGAAGCCTTTCTTCTGCCCAGGGCTCCTTGTTTCCACTCATTTGCCTTCTAGGGTGAGTTTCTCCTGATTTATTTTCTGGTTTGTGTTATTTGTTTTTTGCTGTTACAGATTAAATCATGATTTATATGTTTTGAATTTATTTGCAGAGCCCCTGGTGTTAGGCAGAACTTAAATTTTGATGTTAGCTAGAGAGCTGCTTGATGAACTTTTAATTTTTTTTTCCTTGTTCATTGAACCATGCTGATTCAACTACAATTTCTATTCTATCTATTTAATTAATAGAAAAATACCTCACAATTGTTATATTTATATGGCAAGTTTTGCAACATCAAATCTGCATTTGCAATAGTTGGCATGGATGCTTATATTATACTAGGAAATGATTGCTTTCATCCAGAATCAGACAAAATAATCACTGGACGATAGAGTCAAACCCCCAAACAATTGAAAATCAATTTTTTTTGGACATTATTAATGAATATAAATATTAGTTGGAATTGATACTAGGTTTATAACCTAGTTTTGCCCTTCATTCTAATGAAGCTATACCAATACAATTTCTGAAGGTCTCTGATAATCCAAGATGATCCAAGTGATATTTTTGAATGCAACCAAATAGTTTTTTACTGATGAATAGCATTAACAGTGTTGTAGGTGTAAGGATTAGCTGCCCAGTACCTGTAACCAGCCCAGCCAAGCTGAGTTCAGCTGGGTTGCTACAGCTTGGTCTGGTCCCTGCCCACCACCCTGTTCAAACAAACTGGGAGCTGATGTAAGCAGGGAGGCCTGCTCAGGTAATATGTTAATGAATAATAACATTATTATAATAATGAAATGAACCAAGTTCATGTGAAGCTATATTCAGCATCCATAGTCTTTACTTGCTGCTTTCATAAAAACTCTTCATATTTACCAAGTCTTTGCTGCAGGGGTATTGGTGTGCATTTTTACCTCCTTTGAGATTCCATGTCCCAATATTAATTTGGTTTTGTTTTAGAAATTAAACTGTTGCTTATAAAAATTAGGAAATGTGTCTACATAGAAACTGGGCCTCCTAGGTGAGTATTGGTTCCCTAAAACGAATTATTGAGCCTTTTGTCTTTTTTACTGCTGCCAAACAATGGCAAAGCAATTGAAATTTGAGGAGTACTTGGGCTAACAGTTACTGGTATGACATTTTTCACTTGTGTTCTGCTGTGGGGAAAAGAGGTCTGTATTTTTGAGAGTGACTTGCTGGCTCTTAGCAAAGAGAATGAGACTGCACAGGCTTTGGACAAAACAATGTTATTATTAGCAATACTTCAGAGAC
Source organism: Urocynchramus pylzowi (assembly GCA_013397555.1). Taxonomy (NCBI): domain Eukaryota; kingdom Metazoa; phylum Chordata; class Aves; order Passeriformes; family Fringillidae; genus Urocynchramus; species Urocynchramus pylzowi. The sequence goes on along the minus strand of VZRH01003726.1, from coordinate 111,084 downwards.
TGACAAAATAGTTACTGTGACTTTCTCACTTTGTGGTAAGGTAACCACTAAGGCAGTTGTTCATTTTCAAAGTAAAACTGTTTTGCAGGTTATTAAAGGCAGGGTTCATCTCACCCATCTGCAGTTGTGACTAATTAGATCCCTAAAAGCCTCATGTAGACACCATTTATAATTGACAACAAATGAGATGTACCCTCATAATACCAATAAACTTTTAGCAAAAACTTTGTTGCATAAATGTAATAGAAGTCTATAAAGTCAGACCTATAAAATATTGGTTCTGTTTTGTAACAGCTTTGGTGGGTTGTGCTTTCCACACTTTTTAAATTGTTATCTCATCAATTGAGAGTTTGAGGACAAATATGCAATACAACAATATTTTGACACTGAGCAATGTGTGATGTTATGACAATAACCTCTGTTTTTTCAGGACAAAACCCCAAACCATATTGGTTTGGTATGGGAACCCTTGTCAAGAGTGGAAATACATTTCTCCTTGCAAACTAAAAGCAGTGTCATTCACTTACACGTAATTCAAAGAATAATTTGAGATACCTAAGTGTTGAAATTACTTAAGACTGCATCATACAACAATTTGCATGTGACACTTGCCTTAGCAAAATTCTGTGACAAAACCTTCAGCTACTCTGTAATGTTGTCATGAATTTCTCTGATCAGCTGGGGATGCCAATGGCCCTGTGACAGCAAAACTGCTGGTATTTTCTTTAGTATGCAGAGTGGTTTGCTTTAGTAATTAAAAGATATCAAAGTATGCTTAGCCTTGGATGCTAAAGAAAGAGACTAGAGGTCATTTTCTGTGATACAAACTTATCAAGTGGGACAGCAAACCAGCACGTGCCTGTAAATAAAACTGATCAGTCAACAGAAATAGAATTACTCCAATCTCCTAATGCTGGATCCTTGGCAGACAGCAACCAGAAAGGGCTCAGCCTTGGACTACTCCTCTCCCCAGAAAGAAATAGAACAGAGCAGAGAAGTTAAGGAAGTCTCCTGAAGGCAAAAAGTTTCACTATCACAAAATATCTGCTGCAAAATATAGGTTCTGTCAAAATGGCAAAATTTTGTTGTAATTTAGGAGGATCAGCCAGAAGGTGCTTAAGGAAATAATTCTGCCTATAATTTATATTTTTCTTCAAGTTTTTTTTCAAAGAATAGAATATGTACTCTTGATACTTTTACCCCCGTGGTTTTTCTGTGAACTTTTTGTTGTTTTATCTTTTCATTGACCTTGAAATTAAGTAACATTGAAAAAATGTATCAGTCACCCAAGCAACTTAGGCATTACCCCCTCATTTTGAAACATGTGCTCACCAAGCATAGTCATTTCTACTGTCTAAAGCTAAAACTCCTGTTCCAGTAATATATTGCTGTAGAAACATCTAGGGAGCAGGTAACAGATTGTAGGTTAGATTTTTCCTTTAGAGCTCAAAGGTTTTTATTTTCTAGGTAGAAGAGCAAGAATACACATATTTTAGAAGCTCTTACAATGTAAATGATGGAAAATAATTAAGATCAGAATATGCTTCTAAGATAGCCTTTTTAATCAATTCCTTATGTAAATGAGGATTTATGTCAGTGTTTTATTTGTATTTTGTGGCCTTTTGAAGCAAATGTGGCTGTTCCTATTCCCAGCAGTTCAGCTTACATTAGGGAGGAGTCTTGGAACACGAAAATTCAAATAATTGCAAATTGAACATAATCAGATGATGGTCTCCAGGTGTGTATCTGATATGGTCCAATAGTAATGCACATTCATCCTACAGGGCCAGACTAGAAGTAACCCTCTCAAAATTCATAAAGGTTGGGTGATGATCCACAGCATCAGCTGTTTTGCTTTGGATACCTCCATTTACTGGTTTATGGTACACATTAATGCAAAGCCAACCTGTAGTATTTAGATATTCATCATAAAGTGAATTAATATAAGATAAAATTTACCTTTTCCACGTGTTTGAGGCCGATTTTATAAATTTTAGACATGCCAATATCCACATCCCCAACACTTAGAATTCTTTCAGGAGGCAGATCTGCATGTGTCTGTTTAGGGTTATGGCAGCCATGAGTTCCTTTAATTTATAATGTTGCCTTCCTGCTTCCAACATCCTGTGGAGTTCTGCCTCTGTCTTTTTCTGTTTGGCTTTTTTTTTTTTTTTCCTTTTCATCTCTGCAAGAATAGGCCTTAGCTGTGTAGAATAGCCAGTGTTTCCTGCATCATCAGATTTGCTTATTGTCCTGCAAAGGATTTTCAGTAGGGTCCTAGTAGTCCCATTTTTCCTTCCCTGCTGTATGCTGGCATTTGTATGTGTATTATTAGGAGAAATGAGGTCAATCATGCAGATTGAGCAAGTACAGTTGAGCACTTTGGGCAAGACTCCTTTAATTTCTTGGGGGGTTGATTTTTTTTTTTTTTTTTTAAATATCAAAAAGTACCTTTTATAAATTCAGACTGCCTGGAAAATTATTTAAACCAGCAAAGTGAAATACTCAGAATGGTTGGCTCATCCTCTCCAGCAAGTCAAGGAATTTTCAGTCATGTATCCCATCTTGCACCTCCCTCCCATTTCCCTTGAGAGAGACCTGCCAGGATCTGTGATCATGGAGAGCCTCATGTGGAGTCGTGTGGGGTGACTGGAAGGAGCCAGGATCAATATCTCCAGTCATTATCATTGTGTCAGTAGGTAATGAGCATCTGGGTATTTATTCAACAGCAGCATAAAGAACTTTAAATACAGCTTCAACAGTATAGGGTATTATCAGGAACAAAATACAAAGCAATCTTGGAAAGCTAGGGAATTACCTAGCTTTTTCTCTATCAACATTTCTGCACCTAATTAAAAATTATTTGTGTGATTTAGAATGCCATCCCCCTGTGAGCTGTTCCACCATGTTCTAGTGAGGGTGGAGAAGTTTGGATTTTCATATCTTTCATTGATCTCATTAGAAATATAAAGAAAATTCTTTTGTTTTTTTGAACAATCTCCCTCCAACAGCTTCAGCACCTGAAAACAAATATCTCTTTAGAACTGGTCAACAAATGCTATGCAAATACCCATTCTTAAGCCTGTTAGCAGTGACACTGAATTCACTAAGACTGCCTACTGTATATTTCTGTGCCTTTTAAATAGAAGCTCAGCATTTTAAAAAGGTTTCTCAGATGTTCGGCGTAGGATTTTGCTTCGAGAGCCTCCCCTCCAATCCATTGACAGAACTTTATATCAATGATGAGATGGTTTCTCTTACTGCCTGTGTAATCACTAAAATGTCAACTACTGCAAGAAAAAAAAAATGAAAGCCATGAATTTCTTATTTTAATGTTTATACAGGAAGCACCAGCCTTGTCAATACGTGACTGAGTTTAATTAAACAATTCAAAATGAGGAAAAGTACAAGATAGTTTACTCCTCAACAAATTGATGTACAAGGTACTGTCAATGTAGGACTTATTCTCAAAAAACCCCTGCTAGTTACATTGTTTAGTAGAACTTTTCATTAAAATATTTCTTGACCTCCACAAGGTTTTATAGAGCAATATGCTGCAAACAGGGGATGCCTCATTAACTCCTTATCATACATTTGAAACCTAATCAAATCAAACTTTTTTTTAGTGAAAAACAGTCTTGGATTGACACAAAGCTCAAGGGGGCATTTCCATGTGTAATATGGCAGGAGGGGTTTTATGTATGAAATTTCTTTAACTCTACCTTCTAGACTATTTACTGTATGTGGGTGCACTTAGGGAAAAATATTTACTAGTACCAAGTCAGTGTAAAATAGCAAGTGCCAAAAGCACAAGATTAGAAGTATAATTTTGAGAGGTCTTTAGTGAAGAAACACTAAATAAATAGTAAAGGTTATATGGTTTCACAAGTCTAAACCTCTTGTATTTCTTTTGTAAGTTTTGTTTTACTCAAAATACACAAAATTAGAAAAAGTATGTAAATTAAATATAATTGCTGTTACATAGTGAACAATACTGCTCTCAACAATGAAAGGAAAAAAAAATCTGTTTGGGAAAATATGTGCTAAAATTGGATTATAACTTAAGGTATCATTTACCCAAACAGATTTTTACTGAGTTATAGAGAGAGACAGTTTTTATAATTAAGGTGAATGGATGCATTTATTTCAGTATGCCAAGTTAATACCTTCAGAGCAGCTTCTTTGACAGAAAAGCTTTTTAAAGACCACTGCAATGAAGAATGACTGACAATATGAGCAGCACAGAAGGGACCTCATTAGTTTTTTACAGGAGGAAGAAATTGGAAAGCTAAAGCTCTCAGAGGGCAAGAGTCAGCCAATGTAACAAGGAAGTCCTTATCAGATTGTCTCTGTTCATTTACTATATAGCAACCACTGCAGTTGAAATTCAAGTGAGAGGTGTCTGAAGGTACTGTAGAGAAATGTGAAATATGTTTGTGAGATGTCCAATCCTCACAAAATTATCTATTGAAGAATTCAATGTAAAAATGCAAAGATGCAGACAGAGCTGTCCTGATAATGAGTAAGAAGCAGATACTTTTTGACTATAAGGTTTGTTGGCAATCATGACATCGTGGTAAGAATTAAATATCAGTATCAGATATTCCTATGTCACTCATACAGCAGGAATAACTAGGAAGGCTTTTTTATGCTGTAGTTTACAGTAGGAGTGAAATTATAAAGCAATTGCAAGGATTCAGAACTGAACAGGTGTTTCAGGTAATTCTACTCAATTTGTATTAAAATTTAGCAAAGTAATAAAAGGAAACAAACCACCACAAAACAAAATTTATGTTGAAGCTCTTTAAATTTGCTGGAAAATATGCTGGATTCTTCCATTATTATAACCACATAAGAGAGTTTTTCCAGTGAAGTGATGGGGATAGGCAATTCATAGAACTGCAGAACAGGCAAGCTCCCTTCAACTTGTCTTAACACAGGTTTACTGCTGTGGAGGAAGAAATATTAAAGCAATGAAAACTATAATCTTCAAAAGATCCTGAAGGGTGAATTGTCATCCTTTTCCTCTCTGACCTTCAAATATAGTATCTACATGTATTCTCTACTCCTTGATAATTCTATCAGACTATTGTAGTGGAGAGCAGTGCCATACAAAAGGGGTGGTTTATGCCCTACCAGCACTGATAGAAAGTCTTATTTCAGTTTTTCTTGCCTCACCACCAGGCAGCCTTGGTCCCAGCATGGCCTGTGCAGCAGCATTTGTGTTTCAGCAAGGGAGCAGGACTTCAAAGCCCTCAGCTGATCAAGACAATTGCCAAAACAACTTGTGACACTTGAGAGTGTCCATGCATTGACATCTATGTTTCTAGTGTGCAATCATGATATAAACTTGCTAAGTGAAGGAAATTTGGTAGTAAAAAGTATAGCAAGAAAAATAAAGACAGGGCTTGCACAGAAAAGAATCAGCAGAGGTGTAGCACCACAGTAGGAGAAGCAAGATGTGACACACATTCCTGATGCAGCTACTGCTCCTTTGAAAATATGGGATAACACATGTGCTTGTGAATTAAGCTGAGAATAAATCTAATCAGGAAAACACCTTATGGATCTTGCTGTAACAAAATATGGAGAATTGAAAGTCAAGGCTATGAAACACTGTCAAATTTGTATTGGAAAAACTATTGCAGCACTATTAATGGGTCTGGTCTTGAACTTTGCATCCATCATTTTTTTAAAGACAGAATGTTTGTTAAATTCCTCTACAGAAATTGCTCTTTAAAAGAGCATTAACATTATGTAATTTTAATACATGCATTATATGCTCAATTCCTAGTCTTAATCTCCCAGCACCATTTTTCAGCTATTAATACGTTTGGTTAAATAAGTTCTTCTACAGGGCTAAAAATGTAGTGACTGTGCCATGGATGAATTATGGAAGCAATTTAATATTCTAAACATTTATTTATATTGCGACATTTTTCATCAACTCAGGATTTGCAGTTGTTTGCTTAGAATAGAAACTACTCACAAATCAGGAAGTAAATCAAGGTTTCTGAAATTCAGCGTTGGCGTATGATAATTGATGTTTACCCATTACAAAGGATCGAGACCTTCTTCTTGGCCTGGTTCTGAGGGTGTAACTATAGTTGCACTTATATCTTATGCCCTAGGTTATTAAGGATCTCTCTAAATCAAAGCTTGGGGAGCTCAGTAAGTTTGATTTATCTTGGATGCTCATTAGGCAGAAAAGGGATATGAACTTGCTCTTAATGAATGCAGTTATAAGTGTCATTTCTGCCTCGGCCTTTTATGTGCATTTCCAAAGCCTTGAGTTGGTATTCAGAGGAATTATTATATTGACTTGCTGGGGATATTGGCACTTGTCTTGCTGCCACTTCAAAGCTCCTTTCAAAACTCTTCAGAAGATTAGCACCAGGCATGAGTAGACAGATAACTAACCTTCCCAGGAAAAATGTGCCTGTCTTTTAGGAGCAGCTTTGCAGGTTTTGTGGTTTTTTTTTT
>VZRH01003726.1:15926-104595 GCA_013397555.1 Urocynchramus pylzowi | reverse complement strand
TTTTGTCTGTTTTTGTGTTTTTTTTTTTTTTTTTTTTTTTTTTTTTTTTTTTTTTTTGTGTAAGACTATCAAGAGAAGTATAAAAACACATGCATTCAAAATATTCTAATTTTCAGTGTCTCCAGGATTTCAAGTCACACCTCATAAACAAGAAAAGCTCCAGCATTAAGTTAATCCTTACTTTTCCCAGCAAAATTATTATTCTGCATTTACACTTTACTAACACAACTTTTGACCAAACACCTAATAAAATAAATCAAAAAGGAAATACATGAGTTTATAAAACAAATTCTTTGTAATCTACATTCATTCTTTTTAAAACAAGAAAAAAAAAATAAATCTCTTCTTTTTATTCTTCCTATCAGTACAGGGACACCTGCTGACATTTATGTCCAGTCAATAAAGTCAGTAGGCAGAACAAAGCAGAGGAACTGATAGAAAATGTGAAACTTTGTTTCTATTTCTTTCCCTTGCACAATCACATCTTTATACCAGCCAAACTTTTTTGGTTTTTTTTTCCATATTTTTGTGTGACTGGTCTATTTCTCCCAAGTTCAAGGAAAAAGACTCTTCACATACAACATGAGAGCATTAACTGTCAATACCAGTTATTTGTGTGTCAAGATATAAAACTGGTACAGATTGTCAAGCTAATTCATGGTGTTATTTTTCATCTTCTCAACGAAAACTTACATTATGAAGATAATATGGATGAGATTTCAATAAGCAGGGAATGTCAGCTTTCTTCCCTTGTTAAAATTTAAGGACCTCTCTTAGTAATAAATTCAGTTTGAACCTCTAAGCTGGGCCTCTTTTGCCCTTGAAGTGTTTGTCTCAATCCTTATCTCAACTCATGAACACTTTGTTAACATTTTTTGCTCTCCTCTGCCCAGCTGTGGCAGGGAAGGGTGAGCAAGCAGCTTTGGTGGGTGCCTGGTATTGGGCCAGTGTCAAACCACAACATCTACAAACAGAATATATTAGTAAATGTGTGGGTTTGATTCTCTTAAAGGGTATTTTTCCACTTAATATTGTTATACTTCTGTGCTTTAAGATGTTTATGTAAAAATTTATCATTAAATGTTAAGTTTATAAATAGAACAGGGTTTATAATCTGTATTGATACGTGCAAGATTTTTTTATTATGTTACTGGAACTTCAGCAGTAATGGAGACTCTCTGAGACATTTAAAGATTTACTCAGTCAAAAATATACATTCACATTTTATTTCCATTGTTATGTCTAACAGACATAAAAGGCTCTAACAGAGCCTAAATAAAGTAGCAGTCTTGATAGTCTGTTTAAAGCATGACCATAGGCTACTTTTGGTATTCAGTTTACACAATCATATCCAGATCTGCTACAATTTCTGCAGTATATTTAGCCAGTGTATACAAGTATTCTTCACTGGAAGGTCTAAAAAGACTTTAAAATGGAAGTCTTTTTTTAAGATGTCCCTTTGAATATGAAAATCTTTTCCCAGCACCTTTGTTGCCAATATCTTCTCCTCAAAATGGATCAAATTATATTACAGTGCCCTCAAACATAGTCTTGGAGGACTTCATATTTTAAGCAGGTTAAAAATAAATCAGCCAAATCTTTCTGCCTTTGATATCAGTGAACATTTTTCCTCTTGGTTTCAGTTGTGTTGGTGACCTAATTGGTTGGAAAGTTTTCAAGACTTAGAGTTGGTTTATCAACAGCATCTCTGAGATAAGGCTGGTAAGCCCCAGCATTGCTGGAGGCATCTACTGCCAGAACACTTAGGAGATCTGGACCTTATCTTTAGGCATTGGGCTTTTTGTTTGTTTGTGGGGGGTGGATTTTTTAATATGAATTTTACCATATGCCTCAAAAACCCAGTTTCCCTGTGAATATGTCTAAGCAGGTTAGCAAAAGAAGAACCCTTACATCTGAGTGCTGAAGAACATTATTAAAATACAGTAAAGTGTGACTAAGTATTTTCAGATTAATTCTTGTACCAGAATAATGTTGTTCAAAAAAAAAAAAAGAAAAAAAAAAGGTCTTGCAGATATTAATGTCATTGGTCTAATCACACAATTAAAGATGCTGAAATGCATATGGGTTTTTCAGGGTGAGATGCAAATGACATAATAAATAGTTTGAAATTGGGCTGTCTATAATTAACCAAAACAGAAGTCTTTAAGTGCTTCCAAATTTTAGTCAATGGCCAGGTAGAAGTGTTCAATTTGGGTTCAAAATACTTATTGCTTGATTCTCTGATTACAGAGAATCAGATAATTAGAGACTGATGAATGATTTATTAGTTCTCTTAAAATATATACCATCACTTCTCTTTTAGCTTCTACTCCTGTTCACTCGCTGAGCTAAGTATAGATTTGAAGGTCTGAGGGCTTTGCCAGAGATTGTATTGTCTATATTTATAACAATTTAAAAAAGATACCCGTCAGTATTTTAACAGGTATTCTTCATTAAGCTTGTGTTCTATTCTCTGCCAGCCTCATTCCCAGTCTGTGCTCAGCATAATCAAGTCTGAGCACCTGTGAGTGGTGAAGTAGCAAACACCTACAGTGCCTTGATGTTTCCATCTGCTCCTGCTAGAACTCCAGCTGTGCTGGCTGGGGCAGCAAAGCAGGCCCTGGAGGGGGGCAAAGCCTTGTCCTGCTCCTGAGTTTCTTGGTGGCTGGGTTGGATTCAGTGCTGTGCAGTCAGCCTGGAGATGCCCCTCCTCTGGGCTTGTGAGAGCCACTCGCTCACCTCCAGACTGAGCTGGGCCAGGAGTGGGTCAGAAATCTTTCCAAACTCATCATCAGCACAGCCACACTCTCCTTTGGCCTTCAGCCCAAAGCATACAACTTAAAGTATGTAAATAGTCCCAGTTGATTCAGAGGAGCTGACACTTAAGTATTTTACTGAACTGAAGCATCCGCCTGGATCTTTTGTCTTTGATTGTCTTGCGTTGTTTCTATTTATGTCATAAGTATTTTTAATTTCTTAACTCCTCTATGCAGTGTCAAAGATAAATGGCAAATATAAAATTCATAGGGATTGTGTAAAGGATTTTAAATATTTCAAATTGTATTTAAGATCTAACAGAATATAATCCATACTCTATGACACAGTAAGAAATCAGTATTTCTATTGGGATGAAATTTTAGTAGCTCAAATCCAGTTGTGTCATTACATGAAATCGGAGATTCTATTGTACCATTTTGCATAAAAAAAATTGTATTTAGAATAGTCTTGGTCAGTATCTATCCTTTGAAGTAGATGTGGACCTCCAGGATGCATGTGCACAAAATTGTTGGGGTTGGAAGGGACCTCTGGGGATTGTCCAGTGCAAGGGAGGGTCACCCAGAGCAGGTGACCCTCAGGAACTCATACAGGTGGGTTTTGAATCTCCAGAGATGTATGTAAATTTAGCAATATAAGTTCGTGAATGTTGGCCTCATTTGATATTTTTTATTAATTGAAAGCAAACTGATATGAATATCTGATCTGTAGCCACGATTACTGAAAAATAAAAATAATTATTATAAATGTATAGTAGTAGCAGCAGGTCACAGTTGTATTTGTCTTTGACAAGAAAGCCTTGGCTGCAGAATTGTGAAGTTTAATTGTGAAGTCTCTTCTTGGTGTAAGAAAACAGTGTTACAACCTCTGATATGTTAAAGTCAGCAGTGCTTTTGAACTCATCCAGAAACTGTAGTTTGTATGGGGAAATCTGAAAGGATCTGGCAAATGATTTTGGCACTTGAAGATTGCTAATTAGGCCATAAAGACAAAACAGAGCCTCTTGTATTTGGGGGTGCCCTCAGGTCAGGCAGGAATGACAAGTCTGACTCCACGTTCTCAGAAGGCTAATTTATTATTTGATAATACTATATTATATTAAAGAATACTACACTAAACTATACTAAACTAAAGAATATAGAAAAGATTCTTACAGAATGCTAAAAAGATACTAATGAAAACTCATTACTCTTTCCAGAGTCCCAACACAGATTGGCACCAATTGGCCAATGAGTGAAAACAACTCACACCAGAATCCAGTCAGGCAATCACCTTCTGGTAAACAATCTCCCATGATACACTCCACTTGTGCACAAACACAGGAGAAGCAAATGAGATAAGAATTGTTTTCCTTTTTTCTCTGGGGCCTCTTGCTGTCTTTTCAACTTCCCAGGAGAAAAATCCTGGGGAAGAATCATGCCCAGAGAATGTGGGTGCCACAAGAGCCAATAAATTTCCTCTTACTACTTCTCCCAAGTAGAGAGTAACATCCAACAGGAATACTGAAGCCTACTCTAATGCCATGTGTAGCCATTAGATCACCAATATCCTCTGTCCTGACTTTGAAATGATGGCACAAAGCTGCTTCCCAGGGCTGGGCTTTGCTGGCAGAGCCCAGAGCCCATTGGCAGGGGGTGCCTGGTCTGAACTGGTGCCACAGCAGAGTGAGGGCACGGGGCAGGTGCCTCAGCCTGGAGCAACCAGGCTCCTCCATAAACAGGCAGAGGGGCTGGGTGCAAACTCACAGGAGTTAATGGAGAGGGTCTAAAAATGCCCTGACTCTGCATTGCACAGGGAGAGGAATAACAGGGAAACTATTTTGCTGAGATCCGCTTTATTTTAAGCATATTTTAAGGAGAAGGCAAAGCCACTTAGCAGACCAGCTCGCACGGAGTGCCCTTGCTGGAAATGTTTCTGCTTTTCAGAAGGGGATGCTGTGCATGCTAATATGCTGGTGCAGAGCTCAGCTGGGGGAGATGGGTAAAGCAGAAGAGCAAAGACCTTGTAGGGAGGTTATCCTCCTTCAGGAACAAGTCCTCTGAAAATACCTGCCATTTGGGGCAGCCTGATACACTGAGAAAGAGAGATTTTCTCTGCAGAAGCCTCTCCCTAAGCTCCAGGGAAAAGTAATTTCTAGCAGGGATGATGAAGCAGTATCCAGTAAGGGATATGCTGTGTTGGGGACAGGAAATCCATCCTGCTTTGGGTTTGGTGGTGGGATTCTAAGGAAGGCTGGTAGGGCCCCCAAGAGCCCTCTGGCAGAGCTGGTGCTTGTGTGCAGTGTCTGAGAGCTGGGCTGGAGGATCTGGGTGGAGCTGATGCCTGCTCACATCACACAGGGAAGTTCTGTTTCTCTGTTAAGAAGGTATTTAAATTCACTTGGCAGTCTAAGCACATGAGTTCTTTCTGAAAAAGGTTTACTGCTGAAGGTTATGCTGTGCTTTTCATTAAGTCACAGAGTTTTAAGTGTTAGAGTTCTGGATAGTAAAACTACAAGTAATTTCTATTGACCATGGTCCACTAGAAACTGTTAACTGGATTCTTTTTAGGTAGGGATAGTTTATCACAGTTCTACTAGCCTGTTCTGCAGACAGGAGAAAATGTTGCAGCATCTTGATTTCTTTGCTACATATCAAATATATTCTACCTCACCTATTTTTTAAATTTTATCTTATTTTATATTAGAATGGGAGCACAGTCTTTAATCACCCATCTCAGTTCTCAAACATCTCTGTATGGAGTGAGAGAGAATAGAGAAAGCTGTGAATGGCATTGTGGCAAATATTATGCCATAGGCATTGTTTTAAGATGGAGGTCATTTTAACAAGTAAGATTTTTTTTTTACAATGTTTATAAGTTAATTAATGTAATTAATCTCTGAATATATTCCTCCTGTACAGTATCAATCTCCTCTCCTTTGAAGTACATAAAGCAAGGGAAGTGACAAACATTTTTCACATTAACCTCAGGAAAGCAAGTGTTGGTACTAAAATGCTTTTCCATTTTCATTTTATTTGAGAGTTACGATTTTTTGTGAATAACATTTCTCCTTACTCCAAAAAGATATTAAAGCAATAAGGAAAATGGAATCTTGGTTTGGAAAATTAGTCACCTCTAAGAATAAAACTTCCTTTTGAAAATAGGAACGTTAATTATTAATCACCTCCAGACACTGTGCCCCAGAGGTTCTATGAGTTTTTCTTTATTTGATTATATACATTTTTGACTGATTAACCAATTTTTTATTCTTCTGAGTCATGAATTAAGGCACCTGCTGATTAAAGTGGAATTTATCAAGTGTAGGACAGCCTCTTGTGACAAAGCAGTTTAAAGAGCAGAGAAATAACAGGAACTGTTGCATTTAAAAATGTTGAACACCAAGTTCAGAGGAATTTTCTTCTGTCTCTCAAACACACCTTTACTGAAGACTGAAAATTTCCAGGCAGAGTCAGATTTCTTTTTTTCAGTTCCTCTGTTTTTGTTCAAAGAAACTAAAGATAAAGAGAAGAATTTTTTCACTCCCTCTTAGTTTTCTATTTGAGATTGTCCTGCCCTGCAAGCCACACCCTTTTTTCCAGCTGAAAAGGACAGCACTGATGTTTTTCATAGCTGCATTAAGCACCAGGATGGGCTATGTAGGACCACAGGAGTTGTTTCCAGGTAACTAAAGCTTGTGCTGCAGGAATACTGATAGAAGTGGATGTGCTCAGCTCCCTCTTTGCTTTGCATGTCAAACTTCTCTGGTTTATGCCCCAAGTCTGGCTCATAATTGAAGCAGTAGGTTATCAAATACTGAAAATATTAAATGCACTGCTTTGTGGGCTTGTGCTTGTCTCTGAGAATTTTTCAGTAGGAATCCAATAAAGCAAATATAAAAGAAGTTTTACATGGTTCTGTTTCTTTTTCTTTCTAGATTTTCACATATATTATGATTTTATCCTGAAATGAAAGCTTTTCTTCATGTCTGTACTTAATTCAGTAGCTGATGGCTGCCAAAAATGTGCTTGTAAAAAAGTAAAAGATGTGAGATTGACTCCCTCCATTACCTGTGCCTTGAGTTTGTGAAATTCAGAGTGGTAGCATTATTGGGCTTTTCAGGGTCGACTGGCTGGCCCTGTCATTGGCAGGCAGGATCTCTGTTAAGAGATTTGGGGAAGGATTTACTTGTTACTCAATTTATAGCAGCTGTCAGGACCATATCAGTCAGGTTGGCTCAATAGACTGTGGAAGCTGGAGAAGGTCTGGCATAAACTGTCCCAAACCTACCTTAAGTAGTTGAAAATCATAAGGAAAGGGTTCTCACCAGAGACAGATTCATAGAAAAGAACAACTTTTAACTGGAGAATGTATTTACTGCCTTAGCTTAGGATTTTGGCATTTTATTGAGCTATGAGATTAAGGTCAGATAAATTGATCTGACTTCTACAGAAACAGGTAGGAAGTGAGAGATGCAAAATACCACAACTGTCTCAGTTAAATCAGCATAACAAGCCAGTAATAAACATATTAGAAAAGTGGCTGTGGTTTGAATCATTCTTGCTCTGATTCTGTTCTGTCTTCTCTGGATTTATTGCATGCAGTGGCACAGAGAGGCACAGAAAGAAGCTGTGTTTTTACTGCAGCAGGCCTTCATTTGCTTGGAATGTAAATCATTTCAGAATAAACAGCAACTGAAATGACTGAAGTGAATGTAGTCCACTAAATAATTTTGCACTAATGATTTCTACAAAGGGAATTCAGCCTTGTTAAAAAGTATGTGAACAGTAAGAAGCAATTTTAAAGCCCTCTGATGTCAATTGAAGCCTTTCTATCTCAGAAACTCATATATGTTTGCTTTAGAAAAGCAGCTTCTCTACAGTGGAATGCTCACAGCAATTTCAAAAACAGCAAAGCAATTAGTTTTCTTAGGCTGGGGTTGCTGAGGCTATGTAAAAAGACAAAATAGGAGGTATCTAAGCAATGGGTTGAGAGGAGGATGGAATAAGGGTCTTTTATGGTGGAAAATCAACTTTAGCTTTCAAATCTCTCTATGAATCTTAGAAACCTACAGTCTAGCAGCAAAGTCATTAAAATAACAGTAAATTTGCCATGTGATAATGATCTATATACTATGTTATCTAACTTGTTCACTTATAAGTTATAGGATAATAGTTCACATTAATTCCTACAAGAAATTAAATGTGAATGAAAGTTTAAATAAATATAGCACTGAAATCTTTATGTGAAGTTAGGCTTATCTTTCCTCAGTCTTTCCAGAGACCATATTATAACTTTAAACATATACCTGTAGTTTTTTCTTTTTTTTTATATTGTGCTTTTAGAAATAATCCTGAAGATAAAATTCCATAGCATACAATAGATATTGTACATAAGGCCAGTACTTTAAATTCAATGGCCAAACTCATCTACTTCTTTTTACCTGTCTTAAATGAGCATAGTTTTGCCCAGACAAGAAACAGGGAGTAATTTTCTTTACTCTTCACTCAGGGAACATGATTAATCCCTATCGTGTAAGGGGACTCAATGCAACTGGATATTCCTCCTTTTATTTTGCTTGGTGACCTATCCAATGAACCCATTAGTAAGAGGCCCTATTTTGTGACTGACTGTGAAGCATGATGTACCTAAAATACACCAAAAGGCTTCAAAGAACTGTGCTTATTCCTGGGAGAAACAAATTATCAGAAATATGTTAATGACCAAAGCTATAATAGAACAGACAATTCTTGAGACAGAGGGAAGCCTTCTACCTTGATATTAGGAATTAGCAGAATAAAGGAACCTGACTGGTGATACTCAGGCTCAAAACCAGTTATTATAATACTGATTTTTGGTCTGTCTGATAACTTCTTCCATATGTTATGGCTTCAGGTATGCCCTAGGCTGAGACTGAAGATGGAATGGTAGGGGATTTTTCCTCACCTAATTTTAACTCCCTACCAAATAGGTGCCTGCATCTGAGCTGCTCAGCTAGACTTCCTCACAGACCCATTTCTAGGGTATAATTTTTGTCTGCTGGTTCAGACAATTGCCCCACAGTGGGAGAAGTTGTACCCAGAACAAACCTGGTTCTCCCCTGTGTCCCTAAAGAAGTCCTGATGAAATGGAGCTGCTTACAGCATGCCTGACACAAGGTGCAGTGAATCCTGCCCAGGAAAGGCTGTTCACCCCAAGTGGGGCACTGCAGCCCTCCTGCCACAGGAGCAAACATTCTGGTGAATAGTCAGAGGAAGATTTTGTAATGCTCAGAGATGATGGCAATAGAACTTCTTTTAAAAAAAAGTTGTTGCCCAAGGCGAGCTTTTATTAGCATTTTGTCTCTTAGTTCAGTTCAGTGAGTAAATTCATTGCTCATGGCTTACAAAGAAGTTACTACAATAGATGTTACCCCCTTCCCTCTCCCCAAGCTACCTATACAAAAGGCTTCTGTTCTGCTCATTGTCATGTCTCCCAAAAGGCCCACCTTGCCCAGCTGACACAGAAGGTTAAGTGAGTGCCACATCTGCTGAGCCACAATGGCTTATGGCAGTGAGGACAGGAGTAACTAAACTGTGAATTTGCTTCTGCTGCATGCTACGTCATGCAATAATTAAAATCTACATCTTTCTCTTAACAATAACAAATGGTTTGGGTTTTTTTTTTTTTTTGCTGTTACACCATTTTTAGCTGGAGAGTTTAGAAGATCCCAAGTGTTATGCTTTCCACTTCTTTAATGTAAGATATTACATAATGTATTTTCCTGTCATGCCCTTGGAAGAGGACTCTTTGTTCATTGATTGTTTACACAAAACAGAAATGCACAAGTCTCTGACAATAAGAATCTGGCTAATCAGTGTGACATTTGCAGAAGTAATCACATATTACAGAAGGGCATAGAGATACAGCTCAAACTTCCCAGTTATACAACATCAGTGCACCCAGCAGAGGTACAGAACTAGAACTCAGGGGGAAATTTTCTAAGTAGCCCAACTTCAGTTCAGTTTTTTTAAGACCTCTGTAAATTTGTGACTCTTCACCTCCTAGGTGAAGGCTATCCTTTAACAGGGTTAGCTTTTTTCCTAGCATCTCCTTGCCTTAGTCATTCCTCTGGATGCAGCTTGGACTTGCCACTGAGTCCAGCTGAATGCTAGAGGTTTCCTCTAAGCTGATCAGTTTTGCAGAAATATGCAAAACATAACCACAGACCTGCAGTTCTCACACCTTCCCATGTGTTTGTGGTTCAGGAAGTATTAATAGGTCACTGGTGATTATCTGCTTGGCCTCTCTATTTAAGTAGATTGAGCAAAGGGATAATGTTTGTCATTTAAAATTTATCAGGGAGCTGAGCTGAAAAGTCTGTCTTTAAGTCATCCTTTTCCTAGGTTAAGACAAGGTTGTTGAGATATGTAGCTCTAGAAACAAGCTTATGTGTATGAGCTCAACACATTAGTGGTTAATTTTCTTGTTCTAGACTTAACATAAAATCTGAATAATTAATGCTCTTGTATTAACTTAATGGGGTTTTTAAAAGACAAGTTTTGACTGAGTATTGAACTATAGCTCTAACTCACCCAGAATCTCAAACACTGGATCCTTGCTTTTGAACTGCACTGAAATATGATTAGAACTCAGTAGATATCAGTAGATATCTAATATCTACTTCTAAATGGCAGTGGTAGCATTAGATCTGTTCCCCTCACTGGCATTCTTGGCAGAACAAGAGGGCTTATGTACAATGCTTTTGCATAAATGCATAGTAGCAGATAATAGAAATTCAACACCTTCAAGAGATGACCCGAGAAAGATGATCAGTATTTCTTTATTACAGACTTGCATTGAGTGTTGGACATTTGGGATTATTTTATTCCTACTTCCATTGTGTTGTTTTAACAGTTGATTCAGCCTAGTCAGGACTTGAATTATGTCTCTGTACAGTAAATGCAAAATTGAACCAAACTTCATAAAGATGTTAATAGACATAATGCTAGATGTGAGTTCTGGTTTTTCCTCATTTTTTCCTCAATAGTATGGCACTGTCACTGGGCAGAAATAGTGTTTTCCCCTTTACAAAGGACTGAGCCCTCTGTGGTAACCAAAGGATAGAGAAAAAATTCCTCTCTGTTTGACTGCTCTCTTGCGTAATACTGTGAAGGTTAGAAACTAATTTTTCTGTGTATTATCAAGAAAATATTAAGATTTCATGGCTGAAGAGCAGTGAGGAAGAGCAAGTGATTCTGTTGATATAGCTGTCAAATTGCAGCAAATTGAAAGGTTAAGAACTTGGTGTCTTGCAGCAAAAATTTTTAAGAATCTGATATTCCAAATCTCTATCCAGCATCAATTGCAGCAGAAACTCTGAATAATTTGCATAGCAACTGTTGCTAAGAAAAAAACCTGCAGCCTAAACCAAATTTCTGATAAATTCAAATCCTATCAGCATTTCCAGCAGCTGGAGAAGACTAAATATACATAGTTCAAATGGCTGGCTTCCTCCAGCAATAGTATTTTTAGATGTTTCAAAGAAAAATAATGATTCAGAACACACAAATATTCTTGCTATATATAAGCTGGGGGGGAGGGGGAATGGCCATCTCAAGGCAGCAGAGCCTCTGGGTTTCAGATGTGTTATCTAACCATGGGTGTAATTCATGTCTGAAATCGGATGCACCTGTTCCAGCCAAGTGACTGATGCTCAGAGGGAGTTCCTGCTTCCCCCAGGCCCAAGCACCCTTCAAAGTGAGGTGAAATGGGTGTTTCACACAGGCCTCTGAATCAAAACCTAAACTGTCTCAGATCTGTAGAGCTTCCCTTGTTAAGTGGTCCTAAGCCACAACAGGAGACAGTACAGAACCTCAGTTTGGTCCCCACACACCACTTCTAGCTGAGTTTTGCTCACAAGTCCTCAATGCAGTAGTGTTCATGTCCCTAAAGATTTCCTCTGGTGGAATGTTATTGGGAAAATGTGCCTCTGTACCATCTGAAATGAAGGAATAGAAGATCAAAGAAAAGTAAGTGGACTATTTCCCTTAGGAAAAGGGGAAAAACTCCACCCTGTAAATGGACATGGCATGCCATGCATTGATAAAATCATATATGTTTACTCAAAGAACAGACTAGAGTGATGTGACCTGTCAACAGCACTGCTGAATGAGTACAGACCAAATAAATCTGAAAATATCATTATTTCAGCCAAAACACTTAAATCTTTGGTTTCTTGCTGTTACAAATGTATCCCAGACAAGATCTAGGATTACCTATAGACAGGACTGGGTAAGTGGATTACTGGATTGCCCAGCAGAAGGGCAATATTCTTTTTTTGGTCATATTTTGTTCTCTAAAACAAACCCCTGTAAAGTAGACTCTATCTGCTGCTAAAGGAAAGACATATTCTTTCATTGCTACCAGTCTCAACTATGCTGTTTGCAGAAAACAGTTAAATCTACATATATCTCTGTATGTGTGACTGATTTTGCCAGTAACAGATTCATGTAGCCAAATTTTTTCAAATTATTTGTGTAGTTCTGCGGAATTTATGGTTTCAGTATTTCATTATTTTCTTCTAATGAAAAAAAAAAAATAAGAAAAAAAAGCTGTTTTATTTGTAAAGTTCCTGGGCTCTGTCTAGAACATTACTAAGCCAAGCATGCTGGCCATACCTGCTAACCAAACACAAACTGCTTCAGGTCTTATCTGCCCTTATGGCCCATCTAGTTTGTCCCATTTTTATGTGAAGTGGGCATAATGCTTTCAGGAGCACTGCAGGAAGCAGCAGCCAAGACTCCATTTTCAGGTCACTGATAAAAGAGTATAACATTGCACTCTGCTCAAGGTACCTTTTCAACGTGCATTCAATCAGAATGTGTTTTTCTCTGAAAGTAGCTGGGTCAGTAGTCTGCAAGACCTCAGAGGCTTTATGAAGTATCCAAATCTTGAAAATTTACTAAGTGACCTTTCTTTAGTTTACCTTTAAATTCTGTAGTCCCTATTCAAATTGTCTCTGGGCTAAATTTGCTCTAGTCCTTCCTTTTCAAGTTGAACTGTTTTCTCCCATTAAAAATCACAAAAAAAAAGTCTCACTCTTTTCTTTCAGGTATCGCTGCAAAAGTCAGAAGCAGCATGTGTGCTACTAGTTCCCTTTTCAGTACCCCTGTAAATACAGCAGCAGTTGAATGACATTTGCTTGGCTGGATGCAGTGGCCTGTGCTGGGACTGCAGCACACAGCAGCCATGCAGCAGCCATGGCATGCCGTGTCCATTTAAGGGGTGGGGATATTTCCCCCTTTTCCTAAGGGAAACAGACCACTTACTTTTCTTTCCTTCCTTTTATTCCTTCATTTCAGATGGTACAGAGGTGCATTTTTCCAATAACATTCCACCAGAGGAATGTTATTGGAACATAGGGAGATGAACACTGTTTAGCTGGTGTCCCCTGAGCAGGGCAGGAACTGACACCTGGGTCCCTGCCAGCCACCCCCCAGTCCCTGCACACAGCAGGCACAATGGAATGGAGTCTCAAGTTCTCCTGAGATGATGGGGAAAGACCAGGGATTTAAGATCTGCTGGGAATCACTCCTCCTGCTCTGCTCAGATCCAGCCAGGGCTCTCCAGCACTGGCTCACTCCTGCTGTGCACCCAGAAGTCCTCAAGGGCAGTGCTTGTCTGCTGGGAAGAGATGGGCTTTGGATTTATCCCATTTGTTACAGAAACTCAGACCTGCTGGCACATGCTGGAGACAATAATTTTCTTCAAAAATTTCAGAACTTATCTCTATGCCCATAAAGAATAAAAGGGGGTTTTGCTTTTGAACCAGAGCTCCATGTCCTACATGGACATGATGATTCTGTGGCATTGTCAGTCTTAGGAAAATGGAGTCACTTAAGAATACTTTTTTTTTCACTTTTCCCAGACAATTAGCACAAGATGGTCTCTAACATCAAGGTTGGAGGACTAGCCCATATTAGCCTGGGCTCTGTCCTTTCCCAGGGAAGGGGAGATCTCACAGTCAAATAGGTTTGACACTTGGCAGCTGGACAATGTCCAAGCAGTCTAGAAAGCAGCAAAGGCAACAAGCACAGGGAAAGAACAGCACAGCAGAAAAAGAAAAAGGAAAATAAGTACAAGGGAAACAGAGGGACTGGGGAATGGCCCTGCAGCTCTGTCAGCAGCCTGACAATGGCTAGGCCCCCTGTCCTCCCATTGTCAGAACCTCTGCTTTCTGAGAAGAGCTTTAGATTTCCCTTCTAATTTCTGTCCTCTGCATTTCTGAGTGAAATGCTCATCCCCTTCCCTGAAGACAGCTAATATTTGTTTTGCAGATGAAATGACTGTATATCTGGAAAATCACATGGGATATAAGTTGGACATAGAAGTCTGAAGTCAGAGATTCTATGTGTGAATCCTTCTTAAAATGGGTTGGGCAAAGCCTGCCTTTGAGCCTAGGCTGTGTGGGCCTGCCAGGACTCTGAATTCCCCTCTAATCCAAGGACTGGGAATGACCCACCTGGTTTTTGATTCCACTTGTCTCTGATCTTGCAGTTCTGGTAATCACAGAATCATACAGTGGTCTGTAACACTTTCATTAATAGCAGCATACTAACATATTGGATAGATTAGAAGCAAAAGATTAAATTAAAAAACAAGAACATTTTGGCCATCAATTGGAATATTCTACACCTCTAAATTCTTGAAAAGAACAGATTGTTATTTAGGTACCATTTTCTAGTAAACAAGAGCTGTTCTTGGGTCCTTTTTGAAGGAGCAGATTTTTTATTTTTTTTTTCCTTCTCAGTATGTTTTGAGTGAAAGTTTTCCAAAGAGCTAGTCTGGAAGCTGGGCATTTAGGAAAAATATCTTGCATCCTGAATCTTCTGATGAGTTCCCAAGTACAACTTCTATATGCAGGTGCAGTGACATTATGTATGTCACTGTGAGAGATTGGTGAGATTTACTTTCAGAAAATATTTCTGAAGCTTATATTCCATTAATAACCAAGACTTTGGTACATGAAAACACCATTTACCTCCAACACTAAATGTGCCTGTACATCTGCTGTCTCTTTCTTGGCTGTCCTGTTGGAGAAGTCATGTCTGTCCCCATCAGATGTGGGATGGGACACAGGCTGAAGGGATCCATTTGGGAATGTTGGCAGCTGCTGCCATCATTAGGAGCTGGGAGCAGCTCAGCTTTTTCTTGGCTACAGGCTCCTCTTTCTCTGCTCTCAGTGGAGCAGCCCTGGGCCTGGTGGCCTCCAGTCAGCAGTGAGGGAGGGCAGGTCAAAGTGGTAACTAAGGGCTAGGGCTGGGAGCCAAGGCTATTTTTTTCCTTTCAGTTGCCTTTGAGGGTAATAAGGCATTATTGCTTACTTGAGTGCTGAAGATTTTTGTGCTGATGGATGAAATGTATTCCTGCCTTATTTCCTTCTGTTCATTCATTAAGGAATATAATAATAACAAAATTCAGCTTTTTATAAAGGAAATAATTTTATCCTGAACAATAGACATTCTTACAGAAATGTATTACTGTCAAATGCAGTGCAATATTAACAAGGAGGACTGACAATAGATTAATACTGGTCTCTTAATATATGTTAACATTATTCTGGGTGTTTAAAGGGAAAAAATCCTACCCTTTCTGTCATAATAAGGATTTCTTTTCTTTTATTACACCCATCTGGAAAAAATTTGGGGAAGCTGAAATATAACTAATAACCTATTAAGATCTCAGCATGGCATTTCCTGGGTATTCAAAATGCCAGTGTTTGCTAAAAGGAATATTTTAATATTCTGCTATGCAAACAAGGTCATAATGTCATGCAAATTAACTTCCAGATTGGAGAGGTCTCCCATTCACACATTTGTTATGCTCCATTTTCATGGATGCTGATGACATCAAAGCTTTTAGTAAAACCCAATGTTTTATTGCAAGAGCTATGCATTGAAATGATCAGTGGGTAATATACCCCCCTAATCACATTGCTTACTGGTACATCAGCAAAATATATCTCTTAATATGAATTTGAAGGCTTATGCCTATTGAAATGAATGGTGAAACTTTTGTTGGCTTGATAGTTGTCAAGACATTTTCAATAGTAAATGTTATGTTGAAATGTCTTCTGAAATGAAAAAATACAGCATGGTTGTAATATTAAACAATAAAGCAGAAAATGCCTTCAACAGTGAACTTTGTTAATCAAAGCTGCAGGGAAAAGAATTAAATATAAAATAAATTATGGATGGGATTTTTTCCCTTTTTTTATTTTCCTTATGCTACATATGATAACGACTTTAGGAATAGGAGAAGAGTAGCTGTTATTGAGGGCTCTGTAGAAGCTTTGGCAAAGAGCTGTGTGACTTCTCTATATCACCCTTTTGGCCAGAACTCATGAAAACCATGCTGCTGCAATGAAGAGTGAATGAAACTTCATAATTTTGTGAGATGCCAGTGAGTTGTGTGAATCTGTGCAGGTCTCCTGTAAGTGGAAAGTAGCTTAAAGAACAAATAAAAAAATGGTGATAATTCTTAATTCTATATAGAAATTTCTGCTTCAGAAAGTAATTTTAGACCATTCTTATCAATTGCTACCTGAACACGGTGGACTTGGTGCATAGGGAGGTACTTTAAAAGATGAGTATATTATTTGAATAGGTCTTGTAACTGTGTGCTTCTCTGTTCCCTGAATTCCACCCTAGCCCTGCCTGCTTAAACACATTTGAACTCAGAAGAGGTACTGTTAATTGCTAAAAAGAAATGTCATTAGAGCCTTTCTCATCAAAGAGTTTATAACAGGTTAACTCTGGTTTAAGTGCTTGAAGGATGTCTGCACAAGTCTTACAGTTCAAGTTCTTTATCCACATTAATTATTTCTGCTCTGTTTTCCCAAACCCTGTGCTGACCACATACATTTCAATTGGTTTGGGAAATAATTATTCTTATGGGAAAGCATCCCACAGTATTCCAACATCAAATTAAAAAGTAAAACAAAATCAGATTTATGTACTCCACACAAGCTGCTGTGTAATTAGTTTAAAAATATTTTTTCAATAAATACTCAAATGCTTTCAAAATAGAGGGTTACAATCCCTAAATTTTAGTGATCAAATGCAAATATTGAACTACATGCATGTAGTTTTCTGCTTACTCTATTAAAAAGCTGGAAATTTAGATCATTCTCATTTAGAGGTGTTGGAAGTATCTGGAAGAACTGGGCATCAAAGCTGCTAATTTCATTAGTGAAAAGGTTTCAAAATGACAGATTTTTTCCTTTGTTCCAAGTCTTAGCACTTGTTCTGAAATTCTGACTAGGACTGAACAATACCACCTTTGGTAAAAAAAGCATTATGAAGTGTGTATTGTACTGACCCAAATTGTTGCCTGATTTCACCACAAAGAGCAAGAACCATGTTGTAGTGTTCAAAGAAATGGAACTTCCAAACAAATTCTTTGTCTAGTAACTTTATCATACAGCAGCATTAAACAAACCCAACCTCAAACTGCACAAACTCTCAGCTTTTGATTAAGAAATAAAATTTTCCTAGAAATTGTAATGGTCTAGTGCTCAACAAATGCTTTATTCCCTCTATACTAGATGCATGATGACAATAAAAGTTTAAAGCAACTTACTTTACAGAGTTAAAATGAATGTTTCTCACATCAAGGGAATAATTGTAATTATTGTACTGAGGACCCAGTGGCAGAATATGAATTTCTTTCAAGCTCTAATTATGAAAATCTTACAAATTTTAGAGGCTAGCAAAATGGCCTCCTATTTTGTCTAGAATGGAGCTATGAAAGCAGAAAACTTTGTAGCATCAAAAGAGGAAAAATAGCAAGAATGTGGAGAATTTAGCAGAAGTTATAGGTTTGTAAATAAGATTTAGTAAGTAAAAGAATGAAAATAAGTACTGCATTGATCCTCTCTGGTTTTCACACTAAATTACTGCAAGGCTTCTCTTTCTTTGCCAAGCTCTTACCCACTGTTTTCTTGTTACAGACTTTTATAGGGACAGTTAAGGTATAAATACATCTATTCTGATGGCAACAGAAATTGTCATTCATGAGACTCCTATCTCTGTGTGGTCAAAAGTCTGGTGGAAAAAAAGCTTACAAATTGTTTATTTATGAAGCTTTGGCATAGAAAAAATAAACTTTGAATGCAGATGAAATAGGTTTAGAATATGGATGAATAGGTTCATAGATTACACTATTAATGAAATTTTGGCTGGGAGCTGCTGCTTGTGCCATGGCAGAAGGGCCCATCCCCTCATGGGTGCTGCAGCTGGGGGAGGGGGAGCTGGACCCTCTGTGCCACACAGGGACAGCCACAGCATCCTCAAGGCACAAAGCCTTGCCAGGGCCTCAGGGGAGGGCAGGATCCTTGGGGAGGCACAGTTACACCCCTCCTGTTGTCTGACTCCAAGGTAGCACTCTGGGGATCTCCTCATTGGTGCCAAACCCTTGGCTATTTTGCAGGAGAGTGCTACAGAATCCTCCTTTAGGTGCCTCAGCTGCTCTGTGAATGAAATGCTTGATGCCAGACTACCAACATCAAAACCTGTTTGTATTGGTAGATTGTGAAGCTGAGGAGCTGCTGAGCTCCCTTCTTTCATTTCCAGCTCCAGCAGGTCACCAAAATCCTTCCAGGTTTCTGCAAATTGTCAAACTCTAGACACTCATTCCAAGGAGACTGTGGTGGCTTAGCCTTACCGGAGCTGTCAGTCACAGGCTCTGAGAGGAAGAGGAGTTTCTAAAACTTCAGTGTGACAAACAGAGCACACTGTGCTCTTCACAGCAAATAACGTGAGTCCTTGGCTCCCAAAGTTTCTCTACCAGTCTCTTTGCTCTTTAGTTTCTAAATTCTGCCCCCTTCTGATATCCTTGTCCCTTCCAAAACTTAATCTAAGCAAGGCAGGTGATTCATTTTATAGTTACAAGGCAAGAAATTTTTGACATTGAACCTGTAATGTGTGTGCTGTGAATAGATGCCCAGCATGTATGCAGTTGCATGTGAATTGTATTTAGTCAGCAGTTCTCAGGGAAGGTTCCTACAGTAGTGAGCACCAGGAAAACAATCAGCAGCCCCTGGAACCTGCTGACAGGGCATTACTTCAGAGTGAGCTGGGCTGGGTGAGAGATGGAAAGGTTAAATGAAGGTGGAAAGGTCAGGGGAGTTGCACTGCAACTTGGTGCCCAGACCAAGTATTATTGCAAGCTAGCATGGGAGAATGTATTTCACAGAGGGTGCAGAATATTATGACTAGTGTGCTGTCTTCTGGGTAATGCAACTCAATTCCCCTTTCCCCAGGTCTTCTTTTATTATCTGAATGGAAGCCTTAGTGTTACATCCAGAGAAACACTCTTTGCCTTTACTTAGAATTCCTGAGAGGGAAGCATCTCTTGCCAGGCAATTTTCAACTCCTGCTGGAGCAGACAGAGTTGTTTATCTGCTTTTTACTTTTCAAATGGTTAATGATAATGAACTGTAATTGAGAATTGCTTTGGACTCATTAATATGCATGTTGTCATCCATTTATCTCCCTGTTTCCTTTGAAATCACCTTCTCAAGGGTTTGAAATGATGTTTAGCATTCATTTTTTCTTCCTGCCTTCCTGTTAATATTCACAGGTTTTTATTTTTGCCCTTTTATAGAACTGCATTCTCCTAATTCTTTTTCTGTGTAAGTTTCTGATTCTCTTTTTTTATTTTTACTGTTTCTGTAGCCTTCTTGATTTCTAACCACTCTAATCTAGATTTTTGAATGTAATTCCAGTATACAAATAAAAGTAGAAAAAGCTTCCCAACCTAAAACATTCAGGTATAGATGGCTTGTTATTAATAAATCTACTGTTGCTGTCTTAAGATACTACTGAAAAGAAGATGTCATTATTCTAATTTTTATTTTGTCTTGAGCAAAAACCAATTATGGAGTAAAGATGTATCTGCGTGAGTGTTCTGGGTTTTGGTTTTATTTTGTGCTCGAGCAAGAGTGCTTTGCTATTGCTGCATACAAATGAACTTCTGGAAACTCTTTCTTACCCATTCCTGGTGTCTCTCTGCTTCCCAGCCTGTTGGAAGCACGGGGTTTACACTGAATTATTCTGGTGTAGCTTGGACCTGCATGGTTCATCACCTCCCTGATTCTGTATGAATTAATGAGTCAGCACTCAGGCTGTGCACCTTTGAAAAGCAGAACATTAGGTACTGCTGGAATGTTGTAGGGTGCAGGTTGCTCACACTGCCTCCTTTGTCATCTCACCCCCACATCCTTGCTTCGTGCATCCTGAGGATCATCCCTTGAACCCACCCTGGGTTCATTTTTAAAACTTCTTCATCTTCTCTACTTCCACGAACAGCAAATCTGCTTTCTGAAGCAATGCTCAAAGAAAATGGGAAATGTGAGCTCAGCTCTGAAAGCCTCATTAGTGTGTTTCAATCTGAGTGATCCCACATGAAAGAGTAAGAGGACTGTATCATTAGTAAGAGAAATAAATTTTGTTCATGATCATTCACAGTTAAATGGAGAGCTGAAAATAATAACAGATGAAAACTAATATGAAATTGTGTTTATTCTAGTTCTATTCATTCTAATTTTAGCCAGCCTTATGAGGGTACTTTTCAAACATCATATTTGGAAGAGATACTCCCATCTTTAAGAAAGCCAACAAAATATACATAAAGCAACAGCAAAACAATCCTGAATATCTGTAACTATTTTTATGTTACATTGGTGCTTGTTTCCTGAAAGAAGAGTTTAGCTCTATGGTTTTAATGACAGCACTTCATTGTCAGCTCTCCTCCCTTGGCAACACAGCTCCAAACATCAACAGTGAGAGCTGGAAAACCTGCTTCTGAGAGCCTCTGACAAGCACAGCTCCAAAGATGGATTTGACTGTACATTCCCCTGATTTAAAGGGGGGGGTCATTCAGAAATATTAAGTCCTTATTTAATGATTCCCACATCACTTTTCTTAACAGGGATCCTTCCACTTTCTGTACATGTTCACATTGTTCAGGCTTCTGGCCTGCTACCTATCACCAGGATGCTGGCAGAAAGAGTTATTTGCTTTCCTTTTGTGTTTTATTTGGCCAAGCTTCCATCCTAAAGGTTTTTCTTTACTTGAGAACCTGCTTTTAAAAAATATTTGTTTCAAAGGGGCAAATTTAGGTAACTTATTACTCTGTGATACAGCATTTTATTCCATATGAGGCCTTTTAGGAATGACCAGCTGAGAATTTTAGGATGCCACTCAGTGAGTCTGGAAGCAGTATGAAAACTCAGAAGGTTTGCTGAAGCTGCCTAAGTCTTTGTTGTCACACCTTTCTACTTTATATTTGTATGAATATTTTAGAGTCCAAAACTGCAATAAGGGGTTATTAATGCACTGTATTTTGGTGGAGAATATTTGTGCTGTGAGTACCAAAACCAGCTGTTACAGGTTCTACTCTGAGTACCTATTTGTGTACCTTGCAGTGTTGTCAGGCACAAGTCAAGTTGCTGAGCTGTGCAGAACACTTTGAAATCTCCATCCAGGTGTGTTTGTGGCCAGTGATGGCCACAGGGCTGCTCTGGCACACCTCCAATGAATAAATAAATTCCCTAGGTTCCTGGTTTCATGAACTAACTCTTCTCTGAAGTGTCTCAAATACAAATTCTGATTGCTGTGACTTATGAAGGAAACATTCACATGTATAATGAAATCTAGCCTTTGACTTCAAATACTTCTTCATGTCATTTCTTTTTATTACACAATTGCTGAGTTTCTGTGCATCAAATTACTTGATGTCATAACTCTTGTCATTACTTAAGTTAGAGGTTGAGAATTGTTTGACTGTCATTTCTGGTATGTGATGCTGATTCCATGTGTGCCTTAGTAAGCAAAACTTCTAGTTGTGCCAATTTTCTCTGCTTTCCCAAGTGGAAAATAAGAGGGAGAGTGCAATTGCATAATTAGAAAATATACATTTGTCTCTTCCCCCACTGGTCAGAAGGCAGCTTTGCCACCATGGCTCTTGCAGGTGGAAGAGCAGATGTTTCATAGCTGACATCCCTGCTGCCCCTCAGCCAGCTGGCAGGAGAGGGCCATCATTGCCTCCCACTTGAGTTCACAGATGTCCTGAGACATCTTTACACAGAGGGGGATCAAACTGTGCCAAACTCGGCTCTGCTTTCAGTCCAGCGGGGGAGTTGTGTGTCTGTGAGCTTGTGCTGTTGTGCTGATAAAAAAGCTGAGAACTGTGTCTGGGAAGTCACATGGAATGTGTCAGAGACTCAAACAGGCAGAGATGTGGATTGTGATTCGTGGAACTCCCATGGAGACTGTTTTTCACTCACAAAACACAGAGAAGACAGTGTTAGTGTCAGCTCTCGTGTTCCTGCTGCCTAAGTGCTCCTTCTCAGCTTCCAGCAGCCTTGTGCTGGGCAATATTCCACAGGGATCCTCTCCCTGCTGTTAAACTGCCTCAGTTAGACACCCTGTCCAGCTTTTGGGGTGGAGACAAAAGGAGGAACAAAAAATTTGTAAGAAAATTCAGAAGAAGAGAAGAGGAGCAAGCTTGGAAACATTTCATCCAGTACAGGGCAAAAAGCAGCAAAATATGTCACCTCTATGCAAATTCAAAGTAAAGCAGGCAGGTCATGTACATGAAATCTTGTTTTTGATAAGTAATTCCTGTTTCTAGCAGTGCTGCTGTGAGGAGCTCTGCTGTGATCCCTTGGGGCAGGAGTGTGAGAGAGCCTTTGCTTTGCCTGAGGAGCTGGGACATCTCCACAGCAGGTACCAAATACTGCACTGCTCCAAGATGGCACTTCTGGAGTTCCTCGTGCCTCCTAAAGGAAATCTGCATTTATGTGACTAGGAACAGAAAGGATTCTAAAAAAAATCCTTTCAACTATTACAGGGTGAAGGAATCCCAGAGCAAGTCATTCTCCTTTCTTTTTATCCACTCCCTAGCTACTAAGCCCTGCAATGATGTTTATCTAATAACTCCATTCTCCTTGAGGCATATTTTCTATTAATAGTAATTATCTATGACTTATAATTTGTCTTGAATTCTCCTTACTAGTGAAGCACTTGAACTGATTATGTACTCCCACTATTAGAATAAAAAATGATGTGACTGCATTCTTAATAACAGCTGCATATAAGTGTGTGCATAAAAATATCATATCTTCTGAAAGTGAGAGGTGTTTCTACCCACAGTGAGGTGGATGAATGTTCACCAATTGCAGAATAAGTGGGATGAAGAGGCTCCTGACATTCTCTTTAACAAGATAAAATGTCTTCTGACATTGACTTGCATGATTTAGAATACTCAAATAATTCTTAGTGTATTTATATATTGTGGAAACTCAGAGAGCAATGATGGGTTGGTGCTAATTGGGAATTTTTGGTGAAATAAACATAAGAAAGCACAGACCCTGATTTGAAGAGTTTACAGTTTATGTAGGGGAGACAGAAGTCATTACTGTGAGGATTTCCCAGATGTAAATTCCAGATAAATCATTAACTTCTCAAGGTCATATGTGAGACTTTTGACTGTATCAGCAAAGAAATTTAAATGTCCTCAATACTGTTTAGTGCATTTACTGGAAACTTCACTATCTAACTGGTGTCCTTTGGGATGAAAATTGGGTCCACACTGCTGCACCTGAGTCTGGACTGTGGTTGAGAAAATTGTGTGTTAGCTCTTCACTTCTTTGAATGTTGGAGCAAATCCATCTATTGGATAGGTAAGAGCTATCCTTTGCCTCATTAAAACCAGAACTCAGCTTTTGCTGAATACACAAAAGAGGGTTGGAAAATTCCAGCTAAAAGAAGAGCAGTTGGACTTTACTTTTCTGCAGAATGTTTTGTTTTGCAATGGTCCAACCCTTGGAGTTCCTTGTATGGTTATTCTGAGTCTGTTGGTAACTATAAAATGTGCCACAGAGGAGGGAAGTTATGAATTCTCATTTCTTTTCTGTCTTGACTCATCAGACCTTGGAAAATTGCACTGAGATCTGTAATTTCAAATGTCTTATGTCATCTGAGATGTACACACAACCTAAATTATTAAGAATATTGGAATTTTCCAGTGCATAGGGTTCTGACTGTCATATTGAGCTGGTGACCCTGCTATCTTTGTTTTCTCATTAGTTAAAAAAACCTAAAGAACCCCAAAAAACCAAACAAATCCTCCACCACATTTGCATTCACCTCACAGGAATGATGTAAAATTAAGTAGTTTATCTTGAAAAGTCTCCTGAAAAAACCTATTACTAAAAAAAATTATGTTGTAAAACTGGACAAGACCAAAATAATGTGGACTTTTTGAAATTATGGCTCTAATTTTAAGCATTCTTTAAAGATATTAGAGAAAATTGTCAGGCACTTTGGATCCTTTCAAATCTTTCAAGTTTTATGTTCAGAAAGGCCCTTGTTTCCAAAATGGATACTAATTTGCATTTCTTCATCCTATTTATAGACATAATCAATGCCTTTTTTCCAAAGGACATTGCTTATTTTTATTCATTGCAGCTACAGGTGTGGCAGTGGTAGAAGAAATTTGTCAATATTTGGATGTGCTGACTGGGTGAGGGGTGAACAATGCAGGCCTGTTTGAATATCAATAGGTGTAGAATTCCCATGGGCAGAGAATTCAGTGATGTTGAGCCCACCCAGCAAATTAAACAATAAACATGAATCTGCATTTAACTGTCTTGAACAGATGTTCATCAGCACAATGTGGTTTTTTTCTTATTTTAATCAAGAAGCATAGAACAAACATTAGTTTATTGGCTCGGGGGGAAGCAGGGGGGTATGTAAATCCATACTAAGATTACAGCCATTAAAAAGGTAGAGACCAAAAATCAGAGAACACTTCCATTTTCTTTTGAAACAAGCAGCCAGTAGAATCTGAATTGCAAAACAAACAATTGTGTTTTATTTTGTTATAGTAAATAATTCACAAGTGAAGGTGAACAACTCCTATGACCAGTAGCTGCTGCATTTGGTGCTACCTGTCATTACAATATGTTCAAATTACTGTTATATTTAATACATACATTTAATACATAATCTTGCATAGAACATTAAATTCACATTAATAGTCTCATCTTAAAAATGTTTAATACAAATGCAGGGTTTTAGAACTACAGAATGAAAGCTGCATCAGGTGGAAGTAAATCAGATGATGAGAGATTATAATTAAAAGGAATTCAACAGCATGCAGAATTTAGTTTTGAAAACTCTGACAATTCTCTCTTGTGCTTTTGGAATCCTGACAGTGAGCTATACAGCCAGTGTCTTCCAACACTTCCATATGGAGTTCTCATGCTCCATGAAAATAAATGAGGGGAACTTGACACTGCTGAAGCCTATGGAAAATCCCCTATTTTAAGGACACCATGAAAGTGGACTATATTACATTAAATGTAAAAATTTATTTATCAACATACAAAGTAAATTTGCTTCTTCTAACCCTTGAAAAATTCAGTGGTTAAGTCTCAGAAGTGCTGAATGGAACCAGCAGAGAGATGCTCTCCAGTCAAGCCTCAGGCTTTGCAAGTCTTTGCTAGCAAGAGTAGTACTGAACACTTTTAATAAGGCCACAAAGTGAAAATTTCTGTGAAAGGTATGTTTATATATGAATTTCCATAATTATCTTCTCATATTAACAAGTACCTCTGTCAATTTCTCTATTTAGCAAAATGAGTGAAGCCCCTGAGCTCTGTGTACAGTTTTCTGTTAATTAAAGCAGGGCTTTGATACCAGCTTTTAGCTGCTAGTAGGCAACTACAAATTTTGCACAATTTGTAGGGGAGAAATGAGATGGAAATGTAAGACCAACAAGCCTAAAGCAGGAACACTGTTCCCTACACAAAACCCTGTAAAGTTTAGTAACCTGAATATGGGCTGATTGTATAGACATACTGTATTTTGTACTCTTTTTTTTTTTTTTTTTTTTTTCATTCCAAATAGCAGAACAATGCTGCCAAGGGGATCTTCATGGTTAGTTAGGACTATCATAGAGTTCATTGCCTGCTCCATTCCTGCAGTCACTCTACAGAAACATTACATGAGATGGCAAAATAAGAGGTTATTCTCTAGTGCCAGTGATCAGACTTCCATGAATTTGACCTATATGAGTTTGGTGGTTTTGATTTTTGTTGGATTGTTTCTTTGTTTTCATTTTGTGTATGTGACAATGCCCTCATACTCCCCCCATTTTCTGCCTCTTCTTGGCCTTCTACTCAAGCAAAACTTGAGAAATTACTGTGAAAATACTCTATTTTACTGTCCTTATTCCCCCAAACTGGGGGTGAAGTGTGCCACTTGTCAGTTATGCTTAAAGGTGAAGAAATAGAAGGTAATAATAACAATGGCTGCAGGAAATTAATTTTTTGCCAGTTTATTAACACTGGAAGGATGTTTTAGGTGTACCTAAACAAAAGCATGAAAAACATGTGTCCAAAAAACTTCACAATTTAAGTGACTTGGCATATATCTACATTTAGAAAGTATCACTACAAAGGCTATATTGCAATTTAACAGGTCTAGAAGGAAAAGAACCTTCCATTTTGCTATTAAATTAGACAGATTTACTTGCTGGAACTGTTTTTGCTTAGTAATGAGCTGCAGGTGTAAGCTGTCATGGTACTAATATTGTAACTAAGATAATAAACCCAGCTTGAAGAGCTGATAGCAGGTAGGGCAGCAGGTAGCTGATAGATGAGACACAGAACTGCTTTCTCTACAATGACAAATAGATCTAAGGGATCAAGCAAGTTGGGTTAAGAAATGTGCAAAATGGATGCCAAGCAGATAGAAACAAGACATAAAAGACACTTTAAAGAAATGTTTCCTTGAACCTTCCTCAAAGTGACATTTGTAGCCAGAGAGTTACCCAAGGCACTTTCTGAAGTGAACCACTTTGCTCTTAGCAGTAGAAAAATGACAACTCCATTTTAAAATTTCTCTAAATATTTCCAGAGAGAAAATACTGGTCATAAAGAGACCAAGCAAAGTTAATGGGGGTTATTTAGTCCCAGTTTATCTCAATCTGATTTGATAGCAGACTGGGAGCTGAACTAGACTGAAAATCAGATGCTGACTTAAGTACTGAACTTTTGACTCATCAGTGCTTCATGATGTACTTGAATACATTTTTATATCCTGCATTACATAACATACAACCACAGCAATAAAATGAGATAGCTCTGGTGTATTTAAAATTTACAAATATGTTTCTGACAATCTTGTAAGAAATCAGGTAGGGGGTTTTTTTCAGTTAAAGATTTTAGGAATTCAAATTTTTTCTGTTTTGAAAAGCACTTCCCATCTCTCTTCTCCTCTGCCTGTTCACCTCAGATTAGTCTACACTTTTTACATAGATACTATTTAGAGAAGTAGTACTGGAGAGTTTAATTGCAATTGTTAATCCATCTGCATGACGAGATGTTTTAGAGGCCTCTCAGCATATTTGCCTGTTACATTGTTTAACTGGAGACATTTAAATTCCACATTTTCTGCATAATTACTTTGTCATGAGATTAATTAATCTGTGCATTCACTGGCACATATATACAACTTTTGCATTATTCCATTACTTAAGTGCACCCACTCAATAAGATATTGACCTGAAATGCTGTCTGGGTTCCAGCAAACCCTGGCATTTCTGCTCATAAACAGCATTATGGGCATTTAATTACATACACTGAAACACCAGATGAACATAAGTGTGTCTACAAGTTACACAAAATTCAATAAATTACAGGGACCTCATGAGCCTTTTAATCAAAACATTTAATAATGAAAGGTAGAAATGAACTCTTGAAGAAACTATTATGGAAAAGTAGCTTTGAGTCATTTGTAAAATACTTTTAAGACAAAGTGACAGCATCAACTTGATGGGAGTCTAGTACAAGGTTTTGTAATAGTGAATTAATATTGATTTACTATAAATATCTGTATTTGGATGCAATTGTGAAGGGAATTTCACAGAGAATTTTCTTCCTGTAGAGAGATGTGCATTGCACAGGCACTTGTTTGGAATTTTGGTATTTGTAAGTGGCCTTGGCCTATTTCATGAAAACTTGAAATATCTCCACTCTTTTAAGTTGCCTCTCTTCTATTTAGAACTTGCTTAAAGGACTGTAAGAACGTGAAAACTGAGGGGGTGTGGTGCTAATGAAGAAAAGCTCACTGGCAGTATCAGAGGTGCCATTTCCTACAGTTTGTAGCAGCAGATAATTCATGTTTTAGCAGTTAAATTGTGATAGAGATTAAATGCATGATGCTAATTTTTTTCCATATTGTATGTGTCATACAAAATTAAGGGCTCTTTCCATGTCACTTTGCTCATGGAAAATAATGCTGTATTTAAATAAAAACAGAGATAATCTCTCTTTTCCTAAGCCTTTCACTCTAAGGTAGGCATAAACCACTGTTTATGGACAAATATGTACTATTAAAACCATGTTAATAGCCTTAGATGTGAATTGGTATTCAGTTAGGGCTAAGGTAATGAAAGGTCTGTTTAAGATCTCAAATTGCTCTTCATTTGGCCTGTTCCAGTATATGTACCTTCATGTTTGTGCAAAAACACAGCATTTAGAATAACATAATGATTTGACTGAATTGTGTGCCCAAAAAGGACCATGGGATTTAGGGTGATCACTTGTGATTCCTTAGCTACATAGTTGGCATCATATTTTGGAATACTTTCTTTCCATCTTTTAAATAGCTATCAGGAGATGTGCTAGCCCAGCTTCCTTATGGGATGGCATTTATGACAATCTAACCAGAGTACACTGTCCTTAAAATGAATATAGCACATTGAATTAAAAAAATAATACACTCCCAAATTATTTGGCTTATAAAAATAAAAGGCACACTAAAACTACTTATTGGATATTATTTCACTATTTCTAGTGCTGGTTCAGCAGTAATAAATAAACATTCATGAATAATGTATTCAGCAGTTGACAAAAATGTCAGAAAGCAGTGATTTGTATTACTCAGCCACATGTACAAAGACTATAATGTGAAAAAAGAGATGAAGTAGTTGTACAAAGCAAGTTTTGGGTTTTGGCATTATGAAAGTCTTCATATTTTGGAAGAAAATTCTTGAGTGCTGTGTTAGATAAGGAGAATGAGATTGTGGGAACCACACATGACAGAAATGAGGAAGGAATGATGAGACTGTCTGCTGTGGCCTTGAGTGGATGATAGTAGGTGATGGGACAGCCTGGTCATAAAAGCCACAGCAATGCCTATTCCATACACCTCAATGGGTTACTATGGAGTTTGCTGTTCTTTTCATCATTTTTATTGGAATGAAGTGGAAAACAAACAAAATCAAAAACTGCTGTGAACTTCAGCAAGCAAGGAATCTGTGAACCAGTGAGTTTCACAGAACTGGAACATTCCTGGACACCTTCTAAGACAAAAAAGCCTTTTTTGGCAGACTCAGCCAGCTAGTTTGATGACTGAAATAGCTGAGGCTGCTTGATTTCACAGTTATGAGAGAATCACAGTCCCAGCTTATCCCAGCCAGCAGTAGCTCATCACCAATAATGAGGCATTTGGTCCCTGTCAGGGAGTGTCTGGAACAGAAGACCTTTGGCTGTCTAAATCAGGCTATAACCATTCTCTGGAATTAGGTCATACCTCCTCACTGTTGTGCATGTCTGTCCACACCTCCTCCTCTTAACCCATAGATTGAGCAGATTACATTGCTGGCACATTTCATGGTGCTTTGTTTGTTCACTCAGTTTGTGTCCTTTTGAAAGGACACCCTTGACTGTATTTTGTCTCTGTATCTTGGCAGAGTCTGGGATGGCTGCCATGCTCCTCTTGGTCCGTGTGGGCACTTCCTCTGGAGGCCACTGCATTTTTACATGCATTTTACTGCATTTTTACATGCAGTTTTACATTTTTACATGGCTCTGCTGTGTGGGGATGGCATTGGGTGTTGAGAGTCCCGTCAATTTTCTTTGTTTCATCTTTAAATTTGCAGCAGGAACTGCTGTCTCAAATCAAAGGAGTTGCAACCCTCTGAATTTCTTCATAATGAAAGGCATACCATCCCATGAATAGTATTCTGAATATATATCCTGCATTTTATCACTACTTCTACTATGAAGTGATCCTTGTACCATCATTAGGAAAGAAGTAACTTCCTTGAATGTCACTTTTTTGCTTTCCCAACTCTCTTGCCTCTGGGATAAATTATAGATAACTAAATTCTGATTAATTTCTGATGATATTGTTTTTCAATGGAAAATTGGTCTCCTCAACAAATAAAATTTTTGTTCGCTGGAGAATGTTTTCAGGATTTGTTTAGTGAAAAATTATCCAGCATCTTTAGGGAAGGTGTGGTGGGGATGGCAATACACTTTGAACCCAAACCTAAAAAATTGTAGCCAGAAGCATTAAAATAAACAAAATAAACAATTTTGATAGCTAATTTTTTGATTTTAATTAAGTCACAACTTACATGAATGCTCTGATTTAATCTGTGCTGATCAAAATCTCACAGAGAGGGAAGGCAGGCTCATTTCTCTGTCCAGTTCTACATTTAAGCTTTCTAGTTCAAGAACAACTTCTCCTGTATGTTTGATCCTCAGCCCCTTTTTTTTTTCCCCTACTGGAGAATCTATCCAACAGCCTTTGTGTAGTCCTGTCTTGCAGATCCAAACAGGTTTTGCATGTGACAAAACAGAAATAAAAACATTACTCAGAATTCCTCCTAGACAGAAGGACAAAACAGTGAGACATTTGTGGTGTCACTCCTGGCCACCACAGACTGACCTAACCTATCCAGTTTTCATTAAACTGACTAAAAAAGAATGCAGAATGAAATGAGAACTGACAGAGGAAAGCTGATAATTTCCAAGGAATTTTTTCGCTGTCTCTAGAATGAAACATTTTTCTTTGAAAGCAATGTCAAGCAGAGTCGTGCTGACATGAGTGCTTTCTGCTTACCTTTGTTGATGCTAA
The DNA here is from genome assembly GCA_013397555.1 of Urocynchramus pylzowi. Taxonomy (NCBI): domain Eukaryota; kingdom Metazoa; phylum Chordata; class Aves; order Passeriformes; family Fringillidae; genus Urocynchramus; species Urocynchramus pylzowi. Next base: position 73,864 of record VZRH01003726.1, on the reverse strand, counting down.
TTTTCATGTGACACTTTGGCTTCCATGGACAATGACATGTCAGTGCAAGAACACTTGGCAGCACGTGCTTGCACTGCACTCAAGTCCAAGTGTTATTGCCTCTCTGCTGCTCCAGTGATGTGAAGGAACTAGAAGGCTCCCTGTCCTTCAACACCATAAACAAAAGGCTCTTTGCTCCCTGTTTTCTCTGTAATCATGCCAACACCTTTTCCATCTTCTCAGACTTTGAGGAAATGTTGATGTGGCCAATAAGGAATATGGCTCAGATGGTAAATGAAAGTTTTAATTTGTCTGTAATTGTCAGTCTTCCTTTTTGGAGACCATCACAAAGGACATTTATTTGAATAATCTTAATGACCAAACTCTCTTTTGCAGAAATATAAAATAACGAAGTCCAGTTTTGGTTTCTCATTTTAGTACTAAAATCAGAACATTTTCCAACTATTCTTTTCCCATTGGCAACTCCAGAAATTATTTTTTCCTTGCAAAGGTATCATGGGAGATGTTTTGAGGTAACTACACCTTCAAATGGAACTTGCAGGGAGAAAAACTCTTAGCTTGCACATCACTGACCTGGATATTTTCCTTGTGATTTCAGAACATTAAGGTGTCCACTTATAAAATTTGTGACTCCACTATCAGCCCACAAAGGAATGATACCTTGTGAGAGAATAAATTACTTTCCAGTCTTAGAATAAAGGCAGGCTTTTGGAGTCATGTGGATCTTAACTTCTAGTGCAGCTGGAATTATAAGATCACTTAGCTTTGTTTGTTCTCTATTGGTCCTGAGTAGAGCACATTTACCTAGTGGTTTTAATTTATTTCAAGCACACAATAATACTCCTGTGACTACTCCATAATGAGCTGTTAATGAACAGATCTCAAACACAAAAAGTGAATTTCTGCTATAAAATTTTTGTATGCAGAAGAGAAGTGAAAATAGGTCCACTCTATATAGTGCTTCTTATAAAGACTGTGTGTTTCTGTGGTGTTTCTGGCTTTTAAGTTCCTGCACCTATAAGAGTTTTTTTCCTTTGTTCTCTGTTATAATCTCGTCATGCTGGCTTCATAGGGCACATAAACAATGGCTTGGGTTTTTTTGTTTTCACTCTTCATAAAAAGTATTATAATGGGCATTCTTAATACAGTTTAAGGATACATTTGCATTAATTCAAGTAATTACTGAAAGTTGTAGGTCACCCTATTTTTTTAGCTGGTCTTTTTTACGGGATCTCAGTCTAAATTGATTTATGTAATTTTTTTTTTAATAGTTGGTCTATATGCAGTAATGCAGTACTATTACAACAAAAATATCAAATAGGCTTAAAAGCTGGTGCTTAAAAAAGCTTATTATATATGCCACTAGTTATTTCCTTTCACTTTGGCCTTCCTCAGCCTGCTTCTCTAGAATTACTCCACTTCTATTGTGTTGGAAGTGACATCAGAATAAAGCCCTTGAAGTAGTAAGGGTAAAGCTCACAGCTTTGTGATATTGGTTTAAAAATCCACCTGACAAAAACTGTAGTTACTATTAAAACCATAAAGTCTGACTTATTTTTACTTTTGAATATATTTGAGTCGCAAGCAGACATCTCATACCAAACAATTAATGTTGGATTTTATGTGAAGACTGTACCAGAATGGTACAGAATGGTTTTTACTCATTTAAAATGAAAGGTGTGGGGGGTGTTAAGCATAACAAGTTTTAGCCCACAAGGAATTTATAAATCACCAAAACTTGAGAATGTACATTAATTACATTTTTGGAAAAAAACTTTAACTTTTGGTTCACACAAAATGTTCCTCCCTTAATTTTTTAAATTTCAGTTCAGTGAATTTTGAATTTTGGGTGAAGTAGTAGCTTATTTCTGATAATTTCTACTCCATCCCATCATCACTATCCAGTCCTTCCAACAGACTCATCTATGGAACAAACAATTCATTAATTTAACATCCTCATGTGATTGCAAATGCTATGCATCAACTTAAATAATAGTTGAGTCAGATAATTTAGTAGACATGAAGAGGATGAAAGGAAATAGTTTAAACTTTAGTATTTTTCTTTTACTATTTTTTGTTCAAATGCAGATAAAACCTGTGACTTTATTGCCTATATCCCACTTTTAAATTTCCTATCCATTCCCCAAGTGTCAATTGGGAACACCATGACTCCACTTAATTTACATCAGGGCACAGAGTTTATAGCACTTAGAAAAGTCGACTTCTAACAGTTGATACTTTCTAGCTTTTTTTTTTTTTTTTTTTTTTTTTTTTTTTTTTTTTTTTTTTTTAATGTACAGGAATAGCAGAAATATGCATTCTTTATTAGTTTTATTTAGTTTTAAATTATAAAATATTTTTATCTGCTCCATGAAAATGTTATTAAAAACAAAGCAGGTATAAGGTGGGGGGATAAACCTTTGCTGTAGTACTCAAATATGTAACTATGGCCTAGAGGAGGTTTATTGGCTCCTTAAGGCAGGTGAAAAATTTAGTACTTTTAAACTATTAGAAATTACTCTTATTTATAGAGGTTAAAATAGTCTAGTCATAACTGAGGCCAGATCCTGTTTTCATGAACTAATGACTCCTTTGAGAGCAAGCCAAGTGTGTTGCAAAGTGATTTAGTACAGATGCATGTTACATGGTTTATGAGATTCCTTGATGACTTGTACTGTCTTACTTTTATAGAACTACATTAAATGCATGGGTATGGGACTTTTTCCCTAACCATTACTGGAAGATCACATATAATTTGGGTTTGGGCAGGAGTGAGAATAGTTTGTTTGTTTGATAAGGATGCTCAATAAGTATGGAATTCTCTTTTCTACTTCACAATTGTGGAGATGCTTTGGTTTCTTGGGTTCCTTCATTTCTTTTGGTAAAACTTTCTGGTTTATGACTTGCATCTCAAAGCATGGCTGAGTCTCATTTGTGCTTTGTCACCAACTTCTACTTCCAATATGCTTTTCTAAGTTGCTGTGGCTTGTACCAAAGTGCTGCCTGGAAATGAGCTGCAGAGCTTCATTCTTTTCACACAAGCACCACTCCAGCACTGGCTGAGGGATGATTTTACTGAAGCAGTGATGCAGAACACAACTGTTAACTTCTCAAGTCCCTACCCATTCTGACTGTGGATAAGGACTTTTTCCTTCACAGATTTCACCATAAAGCCAGGTGACAGACATCATTTATGCAGAGAGTTGAAAGGCCTTGATTGATTACCAATTAGAGGAAAATCCTGCAAGAATGAATTCATTAGAGAAGGCAGATGAGGAATGCTGCTCTCGTCATGAACTGGAAGAGAACCAAGAATGTAATGAACTAAGCAATCACAAAGTCACCTCTGAATTTTATTTGCATATGAGAGAAAGGCCTTGAGTTTGTTACCTGACAGGTAGCATCAAAATATCAAAACACTGGACAGTACTCTTTATCAAGACATTTTCTTCACATTTATGGGATTTATGCACCTCCTGTTTTAGCTGCTGGGGAGAACTACCTTTTGATCACACGAAGGCTAATCTACTGTGCCATTGCACAGTTTCTATGTCTTAAAAAGGCTGGGTTCTCATTTGGCTTAGAAATTATGAAAAAAAATAATTGGGGGTGGGGGGGGTAAAGCTTAGATCAAGAATAACAAAGATTTATATGTAACTGAAGGTTCCAATTTACTATGAAATAATTCTGGAATTTTGTTCATAGTTATCTTTTTTTCTTGCACTTCTGATCAAGCAGAACATGCTAAAACTGAATGTAAACATTTGGTCACTTCACATAGGCTGAAACCAGAGCATCCTTTAAACAAGATCCATAGAAAGGAAAGTTGATGTTGAATAATGTACATCAGAGTGCAACAGCCCGATGTAATTGCACATCTTCTCCCCACAGTGCCCTGTTTCACACATAGGAATTCCCATCTTAGAGCAACTTGAGCTCCTGCTCTTTCTATTGCAGTACAGTCAAAAAACACTGGAAGAAACCCATATCCCTCAATATACTTTCAATTTGTGCTAAGGAAAGAAATAGGAAATATTTATTATGGTATTATTTATTTATTATTTATATTTTCTACAGAAATACATATGTATATATGCATACAGAAATATATACATATATGTATATAACCTTTTTCTATTTCTCTGCTCTTTTACTGTCTTGCTTGGTTGATTAGTTTTTGACCATAACCAGGATTGGTAAGAAGTGACATTAATTGTAAGTAATTGCATTTATTCTAAGATATAACTTGACATTATTAACATTATTGATTACACCCGTGTCTCTACAAAGTATTTAACAGGAAAAATACACATTCCTTTCCTACCATTCAAAAAGCTGAGGAGAACCAACCCTTCTCTGTCATATCCACAGGAAAAGCTCTTTGGACAAAAAAGATAAGCAGTCTTTGTGCTCATGTTGAAATGTGTTGTTAAATACCAAGAGCTACCAAAACAATTTTCAGATGCTGATACAGCTTCCTAATCGGGAAGTTGCCACAATTTTATACACTGAAATACTATATTTCAAGGAAATAGTCACTATTTAGTAACTCTCTGCATCTGCTGTAAAATTAATATTCAGATTTCTTTTAAGCAAAGAACAGATACAAAATTTAGCTCCTTTAGTGTCATATGTTTTACCATAGCTTTTAAACATTTTCATATTGTGCATAAACTGGTTTTAAAATACTCTGGAAACTCTTACAGATATTAATGTACTCAAAATAGAAATTAGTCAGTGAAGCAGGAGTGAGTATAGTTATTCTAAAAAATAACTTCTGGGTCCCTCCTGCATAATTTGCTTTGTTCAAAATAAGATGTATTTACAAATTATAAAATATTTGCCCAGTATCCATAGTTTAATTTTTTCTTACAACAGTATAAAAAAGCCTGAAAATAGGAAAATTTTTCACCACTTTAGTTTGAAAACAAAATGTAGATAGAATTCCATGCACTTACAAATACATCCAAGTGTGCCAGCCTGCAGCCAGTCAGAAAAAGCAAACAGCATACGTGACATTTCTGTACAAACAATATTTATTATTGTGTAGAAACCTTAAATTGTTCCATTTAAGCCCTTCAGAGTTAGAGAACAGCGTATGCAAAAAGGATTTCCCATGGTCACTCCAGCTACCACACTAGTAAAAGCTCTAGAAATAGGAGGAGGAAAACAGCTGGAGCAAGGCCTTGAAATAGTTAAAATGGTTATAGTACCAATAAAAGAGTTGATGACTTACTGGAATCAATTAGTCAGCCTGTAAGTATTTTCTCACAGGGATTAAGATCTTCATATAGACAAAGCAAATGACCCTGAATATCCTGAATTGGTGCATTATTTCATGTTTCTGGTTAATTTTATCATACTGAAATTTCGAGATAGGATGGAATCCTTAATTTTTATTTAGCTTCACATAAAACTTTTTTGTGTGCTTCTGACTCCTCCCAATGTCCATTACACCTGCAATAATTTGGTCTTGGTTTGGCTTGATTAGGCATGTGTTTCCTAATTACATTCTTGAGAAGGATCATGGAGATGAAGAGTGAATGAAGAAATTCTGTAACTGCTTGTGTTGAAAGTGGCAAAATATTATTACCTTTAAACTCTGAATGTGCTGGCAGTTCTTTGGCTCTAGAAATCATTTCTAGGGCATTTGCTACAGACAATTGAGTAGAATCAGCTGATAAAAAGCTGTTCCTTAACTAGTAATCAAGGCCTGCTTCCAGGAAGTTCCCTGGAGCTGGAGGCTTGCATTTAGCCTGATGGGTAGCTGTATCTTTCTGTCTATTCAGCTTTAGACCTTGAAAACTCCCTGAAATTCCAGTCCTCCATTTCTAGATCCTGCCAAGAAATTGCTTGTTATTAGTCTGGTTGCACTTTAATGGTGACTTTCAACAAAGAAAGTTACACTGTGGCAACCAAACAGCTAAAGCACACAAAAAATAGCTTATATTTCCTTTTTTTTCTTGTATCTCATTTTTTATAAGTGTCATCTCAAAGATGAAGATTAAATTAAAAATGATTAAAAATAATCCCTTATCTTTTATATGAAAGGTTAAAACATCATGGAACTACAGCTCCTTTTCATAGGATTTCTATCCAACATTGTTTTGGGTCAATTTCAAGTGCTGGAAATCGGTACAACTCCTAGATTCTGACTGAAACTATGCCAAGTTATACCATTTCAGAATCAGCTGAGTTTAGCAATCCTTATTCTATTAAAAAAACCCAAACCCTTTTATTGATGTTTCATATAAATGTAAACATTCAATTGCTTACAAATGTTTTAGAATAAATGAACATTCTTTCTTTGACAATTAAACAAATAATTTAACAAGAACTTCTGTAGTAGAATCATTGTAAGAAATCTTAAGAAAATATTATTTAGAACCCTAAGAAGTTTGCAGCTCTTGATCTGTCCAGAGTTTGCATCCAGGTAATGTCCAATAAAAATATTCCCTGTTTGAAAACTGAGATCACCTGTGGACAGACAAATCCTTTGATGTCTCTTCAATCCCCTGTGACCTTGAGTGATTTCCTTTAAATCTTGAGCTGCTGTTCAGTTGGACTGAGGGTCATTTCGAAAGTGCATTGCTGAAGGTTCAAAAAACTGGAAGAAAAGTTTAGAGAGGTTTGAGCTGTGGGTTGTTAATCACTGTTAGCAACAATTGAGTTAACCAACAAACCCATGTGATTTCTAACTGTCTCAGCAGACTCAAAATAGAACTGCACAACAAGGAGAATCCTCTTAGAATTGGATGCTCATTACCTGGATCATCAAAGCTCAGTTGTTAAGTATGTATGGCAATGACTGTTCCTCCTAACCTTTATTTTTCCAGTGTTTAAACTGAAAAATGATGTAATGATATGCACTACAAGCTTTATAATATCTATGTACTGAACCTAAATACTTTTCCTGCTCTTGTTTCTTTCTCTGTTCTTTTTTCTTCACACCTGACATCATTAGCATCTTTGACTTATTATGTAACACTTCTCCTGCCATCCTGCTATGTTCTCTGCATCCAAATAATATCCAGAACTCAGCAACTTTGGTCCATTCAGTGACTTTGTATCATCTTGTGCTCCCAAACATAAAAGCTGCTTCTGCTTCTTTTTCTGGATTTATCATCAAAATTTTAACATCATCTCTTTATCTAGTTTGATTCACTCCATTATTCCATGTTTTATTACATGAGAAACTGTAATATAATGTTACATATAAAAAATAGATAAATTTAGAAATAAGGTGCATAAGATGGTGTGGCAGTGGCAAATGCATTGTGAATTATATGGCAAAGGTAGTACTTGCAGCTCTTTAAAAGGGGACTCTTTGCATTCTAAAGCAAATTTTAAAATAAACTAAGTGTGTGATTCACCTACCAAGGTCACTGTCATAAATTAGTATTCAGCTCAAGGACTTAGGAAGATTTAAAACCGAAAACAAAGCCAAAATATGCTGTATGACAAAATAAAAAGCTGGAATATCCTCTTCCTCATTTGTCAGAAAGGTTTGCTCTTCTTTCAAGAACTTTTCTATTTGTCTAATTTAGACAAATGTGTCTTTTTCATTACTGTGTAGAGCTTTTTGTGGATGGCAGATATTACTGTGCCCTAAAGAAGAACATGAACCATAGAAATGTGCCATAGAAATGTTCCATCTCCCATGTATAAATCATGGGGATGCTACATCCTCAAACCTTCCACCTAATTTAATTCACTTTACACAGAGAGGGAGTAAGTCATCTTAGAGTAACTCTGTTGCTTTATTTTTTTCATAGTACAAATAGCACAGTGATATCACTATAATTAGCACCTGTCATCACTAACTTATAAAGCCTTTTGAGAGAAAAAGGTGCTTATCTTACAAGTGTCTTACAGCATTTTCTGTGGTCTAAAAACTAGCATCTGTTATTTTGTACATTTTGTAGTCCTTTGATTATACTAGGTTCTACCAATATACAGTCTAACCAAATGCAGACAGAGAACTTTGCTAGTTTAATTTCTTTGTTTTGACCAATACAATTTTTTGTTCTGCAATGCTATTGCTACTCCCCAGTACAAACCCAGTTACACTGAAATATCTTATGTATCAAGTTGCACAGTGCATGACTACTATTGAATAAGAATGTTTCCCCACTTGTTCCAATAGAGAATTGAACCCTTTATTTAAATATTCAGACCAGAAGATGAAAGTTATCCACATTCATGTAAAAAAAGCATTCAGGTGAATTACTTAATTTTAACTGGATTTTTCTTTTCATTTTTTCTTCAGAGAATGGTGCTGTTTTGATTTAAAATATAGAAAATTATTAATCTTGTAAGGAAAGTTTGCTATTAAGCTTCCTGGTTTGCAAAGCTTGACTTGGTGCAGTATGTATGGAAGTATGAATACAGAGTTCAGTCTAAGATACTTTTGCTGTCTGTCCAATCCTGGCTGCCCTCCCTGTGGGGATGGTCGGGTCCTGGCACAGGTTACTCAGAGAAGCTGTGGATGTTCCATCCCTGGAAGTTTTCAGGATCAGATTGTACTGGACTTGGAGCAACCTGGTCTAGTGGAAAGTGTCCCTGCCATGGCAGGGGTGTGGAATTCTGTGATCTTCAAGCTCCCCTTCAATCCAAACCAGTCTAGGATGATAACATTCAAATGTTTAAAGGCATACATTTTATTAAAAACACCTTATTCTTCCTACAAACTCCCAAATTAAAAAATATCTGTGTAATTTACATACTCTTAGTTTACATGTATAATAAGAGAAAAGGTGATTAAATGGAAGAGAAAATTATTAATGGCAGGGGAAGAAAAAGTTTTCCAAGGAGCACCTTGAAAAGTAGTCAGTCCGCAAAGTTCTCATAAATCTTATGAGATACCATACACAAAAATGACTTTTTCATTCCTGTAACACATTATCCAAGCCAAAGAAAATTGCTTAGTAGTGTATTGAACTCGTATCAAGCAGCTCAGAAAAGAGCTCCTCATTTCATGCAGCTCTGTGTCATTACACTAACAAGGCTGCTTGTTCCAGCTGAGGCTCTGAATCCAGACCATGAAGTAAAAAACTGCTCTTGCTCCTCCTTCAAAGCCAAAGGAAGAGCCTGGCCAGAAAATAATGATAGGAGTTGAAATTGACCTTTGATTCCACTGCTAATGACCTGCTTTTACAAACAAGGTCGTGAAATGCCTGATTCATTCTCTGTGTACCTCCAAAGACAGTAGGTAGCTGTTTGGTTTAAGCACATGAATTGGTCAATGATCTTCTGTGCTCCAAACTGCACTAGTAAAAATCCTAGAAAGTATAAGAACTTGCAGTATAAGAACTGGTGTACTGGAAATTTGTTTACTTCAATAAATTAATTAGATTTTTTCCTCTTTCTGTTTTTTAAACAAAAGTCCCATGAACTCAAAAAAGAAACCTAAAAAAGCTAATATATCTGAAATACTGCACGAAATGCACTTTTTAAATTGAATAAGCTGAATAATACTACAACAACATTAAATCTGTTGTGTCTGAGCGAGCTAAAGATTAAGTTTAACTACCCTAGAAGCACTCCATGCTTTGTTCACCCAACTTTTGTATCTCCTTTCTTTGAACTTAAAAGCTTACATATTTTTAATATATTTTTAAAGCAGAAAAAATCCTGGTTGTTGAAAGTAACAACTGATGATACAACATTTGAATTAGAAACCTAGCAGTGTATATCACGATTATTATTAGTTATAACTGAGTACATTAATGCAGAAATATAATTTAGGAAGAAGAGCTTGGTCAAAATTTACATAATTACTTAAATTCTTCATAATTCAAAACACCCCAGCTGTCAATACTGTTCTCTTTTCTAAGTCTTGCTGCTGGATTTCTGTTATTCTGTAATGCTACTACAGAACATAATTTCTGAGCTTCTGAGCATGTTTGTGAGCTGGCACAGTAGCATTTAAAAATATTTATAGTCAGCACTTAGTCCTAGATTTTGGAAGTATTTTAAAAGCCTGGTTCTAATGTTATTAATATACGAGGTTTAGTGTAAATATTTCATCACCACCAAGGGAAATGGCAAGTATGTTCCAAATATTTCTAGATCCAGCATGTGAATGGTTTAATCACTGGAGTCTTGGCAAGCTGAGGAGCTGGCCTCTAAACAGAAGTTGTCATGATCAGACATGAGCTTTTTCAATACCTTCCTTCTCTGACTGAGATAAGTAATTTGCACACATAGTCAATATTTTAACAGCAGGATCAGTAACTCTGGCACAAATGCTAAATTTAGCCCTGGGCAGGGTTGGAGTAGCCAGGAGCTGGCAGCTGTGACCTCTTGAGAGACATCTGCAGGAGCATTTGTGAGAGACAGTGTCTCCTACCTTCCTGCCCTCACAATTCCATAGAAGCTGCTTGGCAGCACACTCCATCTCTGAGAGACAGCATTTTCCAGATCATACTGCTAGCAGAAATTAGAGTCTGCTAGAGCAGCAGCCTTCTAGCAGAGGTAAGGTGCCACCAATCAGCTGATCAGCACTGTCTTGTTTCTTTGAACTGCAACTTCTCTTGGTAGCCCACAAGATTTCCCTCAGCCTGCTTTACCTTTAATCTAGGAAATAAAGGTACAGCCTGATCCCCACTCATACCAGATTTCCAGCCTCTGGTTTTATTGATGTAGAGACTTTGTGCATTTGGTGCTATCTAAATACCATCATTATCTCTTTAGCTGTCCTAAATAAACTAAATGTGCCAATCATATTGACTGCAATATACAGTGAGATCTAAAACTCTTTAGCAACAAGGCAAATTAATATTTTTTTTTTACCAAGGAAATAGGACACCATTAACTTTATTTAGGCAAAAAAAGGAAGGAAATAGAGATTTAAAGCATTAAAGACTTAAAGTTTAATGACTGATTACTGACTGATTATTCCAGACATACTCAATTTGCAGGGCACATGTCTCTTCTGGACCTCATGAATATCTGAAGGTGTAATCACTCTCTGCCTGATTTAAACAAACTTAAGAAAAGATTTTTCAGCCTTATTTGCATAAGGCAGTATGACTTATATGAAAAAACAGGAAAAATATATTGAAATGTACAAAACTAGGGACTCTTGATTCACAAATTTTATACTGCAGTTATTAATCTTTTATACTCTATAACAAACTTTTTGAGACTTATGGCACTAGCTCCTTGAGAATACCTTAGGATATTAAAGTTCTTATCTCTTTCACTTCATTGCTTCAACAGATATTTCTACCATTCCTTACAACAGGTTAAGAAAGAGAAGATTTAAGATCAGTTTCTTTGCTGAGAATGTCATCCTATGCTGTGTTACAGAGCATTTTCTGCTCAGTGCAGCATGAGTTAGAGAGCAGTGTTTACATTTCCCCTCCTCAATCAGCCTTTCTGCATTGTACTGAGAGCTACAGCTGATTTTCTTGAGAAAACATTCTAGTATTGCTCAGAAAGGACTGACAAACTGAATTGCAACAGTAAATGAACAATTGAAACAATGCTGGCCAAGTAAACATATTACATATTATAGACAAGTTCAGAATTCAGAAAATTTACTACTCACTTCCATAGTGTCTTTTGAAAGATAAACAACCCAGTACACCAGGTTGAATCCTGCAAATGCCACTGGAAAGAGGATCCTGGAATACTGGTCTATTTTACTTGCACCTCCAATAGCTGGTGGTTGTGGTGGGGCTGGTGGGGGAGCAGGCAGAGGTTGACACTGGGATGCAGTATTTGATATTATGCTGCATTCAGGAGACTGCTCTGCCTGAGATGTTATGGAGTTCACTCGCTTCTTCAGGTTAGAGTTGGAGTCAGAATGCTGTGAAAGAAAAAAGAAGAGGAAAAAAAAAAGTGATATTTGGATACAGAGTCTTAGGGTTTATGATCTTTAGACTTCTTTCCACCTTTTAACTTAACTTTCTGATTTTATTGTTGCTTCTTTGCTACAGTGCAATCTCAGAAAATCACAAAAATAATGCATCTATACAGAAGGATATATATGTTTATGGGCTAAAGCTTTGTTGTAAAGCCATGAAAGAATATGTGCTTTTCATATTGTTAACATTGTGATAGGTAGATGTTCCAAGAGAGAAAAAGAAAAGATGGAGCTAAAAGGGAAAGAAGGTAATGGTGTATCTAAATTATACTATAAAATTATAGTATAATTATCATTATGGTATGACTGAAGTTTGTGTAGATATGGATCAAGATTAAACCAAACAGCAATATGGGCTGGCTCAGGTGCAGTCTTCCTGGATGAACCCATTGATGAGTTTGGTAAACACTGAATGGAGTCCAGCAGCCATGCAAGAACTAGAAAACTGCTGCACAGAAGGCAATGGACTAACTTTACAGCTGCTGAAGACATGAATGCTAAATTGTCCTTTTGTTTTTTCTAGGATAAAATTTCATTTTTAAATATATCTCATAATTCCCACAGCACTTCCCTGCATACAACTAAAGACAAATATACTTAGCTGTAATGGGACTATTTTTATTTTCATTTATGGTGAAATGAAACCAAATTAGTCCCATATTTTGTGCAGTATTCGCAGCCAGGTCCAATTACTCTTCAGAAAGCTGCATCAAAACTCTTCTGAAAATTCAGCCAGAACTCAGGGACATGTAGAGTTTACCTCTTAGTTAGTAGGCTAACATGTATATTAATTTTGTACCTCTGTTTTATTTGGGACCATGCTGCCATTATTTTACTTTCACAAGAGCAGAAATAATAGAGTCCTTCCTTCCAGAAATTATTAGGAATAGGATCTACCCCAGGCTCTAAGCCTGCTCTAATGGATATCCATTACCCACTTTCACAGTAGTGTCAAACAGGAGGAAATATTCAAAAACCCTTGCTGTTCCTGCCATATCCCAGGATAGACATTAGTGGATGCATGGCAGCAGCTCTAAGATTCATCTGATGGCTCAGGAAATACAGAAGGATGCTGAGAGTGACTTTGTTTGTTTGTTGTTTGTTTTGAGATGAAGTGCTGTAGTGTTCTGTTAATGTGGAACTTAAGCCTAAAATTTTGTCCATAAAACTAATTTCCCCAATTATTGAGGAAAAATCTTGTGCACAAAATCACACAACATACACAGATGTTCTTGGATTTGAATACATACTTTTTTGGTCAGCAGAATGAGATGACCAAATGACTGAAGCAGATGAGAGAAGTCTTGGACAATGTAAATAACTCCCAAAATAACAGCACATACATCTATAGTAAAATGGAAGACTAACATTGGAATGATTTTAAGGTAGAAAAATGCTATTAGATAGGCAATTTCCAAAGCCATTCATTGGGAGTGATTTAATGACAACCATTCACATAAATGTAGCCTGCTGTCAGCATTTTTGGGATTTATCTTGCAGGATTTCTAAGCATGGGAACAGATTTTAGTCAATCAGATAAATGACTGAGTCACTAAAAGGAAAGGAAGCATTTTCTGAAATACATTTTCCACTCTTGTACTTGGGCCACAATTTCCAGATAACAGACTAACCTAGCACTACTGGTGTCTCCTGGGTGACTTAAAATAGTTGCAACAGGAATTATCCTTCCAGAAGTGATTGTTACTGTCAGAGAATCAGAACAAGTGACATTTGCACAACAGGATGCCAAGTTCTGTTCATGAATGAATGGACTGGTATCCAACTAAAATTAGGGAGAGATGGATTCCTCACAGTTGATTTTAGTCTAAACAAAAGGTTTTCCTCACTTCAAAAGGAAAAAGGGACTTTTTCTTTATGCATTTCCCTTACCTATTGCCCTTTTTCTTCCCCTACAACCAACCACCACTTCCAATTTGCCCTCTATACATTATATGGCTGGTGTCATGTTCTGAATGGGTATTAAAAAGCATTCCTGCTCTGTGCCTATCTGGAACACAGATGTTTAGCTTTGTATTTTCCAGTAACACAGCAAGCACCAGACAGATTTAAATGGAGGATGAGCTACAGATGTGTCACAGAAACAGAAAGAGGGTTATCCATGTCCACTTGCACTAATCATAATAATAATAATAATCCCCCTCTATGAACAGACTGGCTGGCTGAGCCTGCCTTCCTGCTTTCACTCAAGTTCTATTTGCCTGCATGCCCTGCTTTGAACAGAACTGTACAAGTTATAAGGTGTCTTGTTTTTTCAATCTTGTTTTTAATTTCTGTGGAATAACGACCTTTTGTGGAGACTGTGTGGTTCCTAAAAATACAAGTATTAAGGTGAATCTTAGCTCTTTTTATCTACAATACTTTGGTACAAGGTGGGTCAAATTCTACTGTGGACTATTCAAGCATGAATCAGGAATCACAGTGCTGAGGTGATGGAGTTAATAGTAAGTAGAACAGATGTAGTGTATAGTCATTGGATGATGTTTAGTACTGAACATATTTAGAATGTGGAGGTAGGAAAATCTTTGTGATCATTTGGATAAGCACTTGGAAAAGTGTAATCCTGGTCATTATTTTATTTATATTTATTAAATCTGATTCCTATAGAAGGAGGATTGCTAAAGTAGGAGGATTATCTCAATGTGATTTCACCTCAAGAAAAAACCCTAAGTAGTTATTTTCACTGTCTTTAACAGTCCTGTGTCCCTGAGCAAACTCAGGGTCAAATCTATTTTCTTCTAAATCCCTACTCAGGATATGGAATTCTAAGTCCAAATTTATCTCAGATGTATAATGAGGATGTCTCTCAGTATGGGACTTTTTTGTAGACCAGATTGCTGCCCCAGAACCACAACTCATATTTTTCATTGTAATTCACTGCTAAACCAAGAACAGGAGGCAGTGGGGAGACCATATAATTCCTTATTACAGTTGTTCTGAACAGCAGCTACAGTAATTTGTCTACTGTATCTAGATTTAACTTCTCCTTTTGACAAAGATTACGTACAATAACATCATGAAATGTTAACAAAACACAGAGAGAAAATGGAAATGAATAGCCTATTTTGCATAGCTCACAGAGCCAATCACTCAAGTAAGGACTGTTTTACAAGTAGCAAGAACAAGCAGCCCGAGGCACGGCACACTGTGTGGTAAGGAAATAATGGATTTTCTTAAGTTACCCAACCTTGATTCAGAGGTACACTTGCACTCATGTGGAATGTTAGTCCCATCAGGCAATTAAACTTGCAGCTCTGTATGAGCAGGCAGTGACACAGAACAGATTGCCAGTCCATTGTTTAATGTGAGACACCATCACACTGCACTAGGCAGCACTGGTATGTAGATGGCCTGTAAGGTATAGTTTGCCTGCTTATTGAGCTTTTGCAGCCAAGCTATCTCATCATGAGAAAGCTCACAAAGCACTCTCATCCTGTTTATAAAGCTCTGCTCTCTCACAACCCTCCTCAATATCACTAGAAGTTGCTTATACTCAGAATATCTCAAGAGGCTTTCACCAAATTTCTTGCCTTCCAGATCTAAAAAAATACAGCATACATAACCTTGAAGTAAACAAAATTCTTTGTCTGCTCTTTCTGATTCTTTTGGTGCATGCTAACTGTGTTTTATGAATTCACTTTGTTCTTATGTTTCGTCCTCTCAAGAGATTTCTGTAATTCATATTTGTAGAATTCTTTTCTCTGTTGCTTTGTACTGCAAATGCATATTCTCACTATCAGTTTAGTTTATGATCTAACAGTAACATGAGTCTCTTATATATGCAACCCAGATACTGGCTAACTTTAACAAAATGAATATCTGTATGTCCTTCCTTATCTCTCTTTTACTCCCATCTCTTTTTCCTGCTAGCAATGCAGTAAAAACAGGTCCATGAGAATAAACTCTATAAGTTTAGATTAAAATAATGTTATTTCTTCTTTTCTTCATAATTTCTTTAATTAAAGACACTGAACTTTCCTTATATCAAAACACACACACACAAACCAACCCAGAACCAGAGCTCAGTGTCTGTAAAAGGCAGAATGCCTAATTAAATATATAACATTTTTTGCCTCTGCTCATTAGTAGATCTAGCTTGAGAAATTTCAACCATTACAGACATAACAGCATTCTAGGGACTTATCTCCCAAAGGGGGAGTTAAACATGGCTTAGCCCCTACGTCCACCAGTGTGATCTGCAAAAACTCTCATCAGCTATTGAACAATCCATGTGCAGCATCTTCCAGCAGGAAAGTTCATTGCACTGTGCTACATCATCTTTTGGCCAAGTACTAAGGAACTTCCTTCAATACAGTCCTGTGCAGTTTCAGTATCCATCTCATGGCACAGATTAATTATAAACCCTAATTAGGACTCTTAGAATGTCTCATCTGTGGGATCTGATTTAAAAAAAAAAAGTGTATTGCAAATAATGTGTACTGTTTATAGCTATAAACAGTGTCCTACATAATCAAAAGCTGAGTATAGTTTAGAAGTCATTAATAGCCCTAGCTTCAGGCATCTCTTTAGGAATTTTAAATTACCTTTGCTAGAAACACTGAGGAAAAACATGCAGACTTGTTTTCATCATTTTTTTTACCCTAGTAAAAGGGTTAAATCACTTAGGTTGAATTGCTCACTTGGAACAGTAGAAAACCATGCTCAAATTCTTTCTTAACCTCCAGGAAATGAATTTCACTTCTCTCAGAATATAGCCTAAACATCAAGTGAAGGTGAATAAGGGGAGAAGCTGTTACATATTACTTCAAAGCTATTTTACTTTGCATGGAAAAATCTAAAGATCTGTATAGGCAGGAAGCATAACTGAAAAATACCCAATTGCCATTGTATAAAAATTGCTGTCATATAAACCAGACATACAGTAAGGAGAGCAGAGACTGGAACCTTGGTCATTCTCTTTTCAAAGGGAATGAGCTGTGGTAGAGTTTCTTCATAACATTTATTTGTAGCATGCCAGAAGAAACATATAATTGGCACAGAGCCTTTCTGCTGTCAAAATATGTTTTTACATTAAACAGATTTAAATTTTCAAAGCCACATTTGGCTCTTAAATCTTTCAGTGTCTGTCCATATGTTTTTTTCCTATAATTAAATTTACTTTATTTTGTTCTCACTATCCTCCTGCAAAAAAAGTACTGGGAGTAGGCCTCAAGGTTGTCAGTCAAGACCTTGAAGCGTATAGCTGTTTTAGGATGATACCTAAAGGGTGGTTGGTGATTCAGTTAGAAGTACTCAGTTACACCAGGATACTCATTAAACATACTCAACATATGCTGACATAATTGTAGGAAACAAAATTGTCTATACCAGTGACATACAGCTGTTCTGCAGCTGGCCAGGTTAAAGGGAATAAGGGAATCCTTTCCTGCCCAAGCTGGGTTGTTTTGAAACAAGGCTGGAGGGAGAAGGAAGCTCTCCCAGAGGTATTTCATTGCTCTGTGCTGATTTCTGTTAAAACAGGAGGACTTTTAGAGCGTAACTGTGATCAAGCTGTTGCAGGGTGGTAATCTTTTGTCTTTTACATGTAGCCTCTCACATGGAAAGGATGTCTTTTGATCCATGGGGTTAGTCCCTGATCATCCCACAAAGCATTACTGCAAATAATGTGCTCCACACTGTATCACCAATTCCCTTCCCCTGCAACTTCCAGGACGGGATCTTCCTGGGAAAAGAAAGCCAACAAGAGGATATAGAAAAGATATATTTGAAATGGATTTAAAAGATAAATGCCATCATGGTTTTATGTGTGTATGCATAAGATGTTTGGTTTTGACACACTAAAGCCAGCTTGGCCACCATATGAGTAAGAACAGGTTTGTGTCAGGGTCCAGATGAATGCTCAGCTTGCTGCCCTCGTGTTCTGCAGTGGAACACCCATAGTTTTGTATTTCACACAGGGATTGCCTGCAGCTGATGAAGAGAGCAAGCCAAATCCTGCTCTCTGTTAACTGAGGTAAATAGAGAGGCTTTCCTGGAGCCAGCCCAGGCCTGCTGGGCTCTCAGCTCTCTGCTGAGCACACGGGCACAGCCTCATCCTTCTCACTGACCCCACCACAGTTCAGTGGCTGCAGCATTTTCTCCTACTTACACTCTACAGTAGAGCAGAATTTGGTCTTCTGACATATTTATTTTCTGAGTCTACAGGTTTTTTGGCTACATGACAAAAATCTGCATGAGAGACTTTAGTTTTAAACAAAATTAACTAGACTGAAGGGGAAAGAAGGCTGCTTAATATTTTAAATTTTTTGTTTGGTTTTTTTTTCAAAAAACATTTAATCTGGAATTTAAAAAAAATATATATATATATTCTGTAGATATGTTTATCTTGACTGTGGGCCCTCACTCTAGTAGGAAACTGAGTATTGCTGTGTGCCTTAAAAATATCTGACCTAGGACCAGTAATGCAGCTAGAGAAGCACAAATGAAAATGACAGTCCAGGGGAAATGGTCATACACATGCTACCAGCCTGTGTTAAATACACTGTTAGCATTCCAATTAGACACTTCAGGTCTGTTTCACATGAAATTATATCACTGACTGTAGTATATCTATGGATGTGTCAGCATACAAAAGTTCTTTCCCTCTTATCTCTACCAAAGGGAAAAAAAAAAAAAAAGGCATGAAAAAAGAAAAGCTTCTTAAAATCTGTTATCCTATAATCACTCCTTTTTCCCAGAATGCCTTTCTGGAAGGGAACCTTTTAAATCCAATAGCTAATTCTTCTAGAAACCTTTCTGACTACATCATCTTGCCTTCAGTTATAAGAAGTGTGCCTTTGCTTTTATGATCTCACTGAGTTTGCTCTTTCTCTGACTGCAATTCTCATAGAGAACTGCTCCTGGGAGAAAAACGTGGTGGATATACAGGGCTTGAAAATGACTGTCTTGCTTTGAGAAAGATCAGGTCTGTAGAATTTTGTGGACATTGTAGGCTGTTTTAGAGACTGAGTTTACTTTGGCACCTAAGTGTTATGGGAATTACTACTCTTCTGAATCTGTATGCTGTCAGCTAGATGTAAATAATTTTCTTGAGCAGATTGTTGCAGGGCGCTTCCTAGATGTGTATTTTATTCCTAGAAGCTTTCTTTTTTCTTTTGTTGGTTTTTACTTGGAAAACCTAACAAGTTAATATTTACAAAACAGGAAGGAGGGTCTTCAGTTTTCTCTTTGCTTGTTTAAGGCTGAAGACCTTGATAAGAAATTTAAGCCTTTTAACTTCTTTATCTTTTTATTCATTTGTTCAACAGGAATTTTATGTCTGGTGCCTACCTTGGCCTGCTGTGATACATAGATCATGTAAATCTGGAGGAGACCTATCATCAGGAACAAGTTCTTAGCTTATCTGGGCAGAAGCAGAAGATTATTTTTTGGATCAGTTGTTTTCCTGAGCCTAGGAATGTGAGGGGGGTGGCAACAGTGGCTGTGAATGCACCAGCAGCACGTGCAGAGTCAGCCTAACTGTTTTCATATTGCTCAGCAGGGACTTTTCAGGGAAAACAAAAGTAGTATTTTTGCTTTTGTTTCCTTTCCAGTAAACCTCCTTATGGTTAACTCAAACTTGAATAAGGAAGTGTGTGAAGGACAGGTTCAAGCTGTTGTTCCTCTTCAAGATGTATTAGCTATCAATATTTTTTTCATGCTATATAAAACCAGGTGAACTTTTTGATTATTATTTTCTGATAGCCTGTCCTCCAAAAAAAATCAGCAAAACTTATAAACTATTATTTTAATAGTTTGAAAGTACTTAAATGTTGTAACTTTAACTGCTAATTGTCAGCAAATGTGGAAAAAATACTCTGTGGTGGGTAAGGAGTTGCCTTGGTATGGGCTCCTCTTAGATTGACTCCCTTATTCAATTACAGATTCAGAGGTTTTGTAAAATGTCATTCAAATTCTGTTATTTCTCTAAAAATGGAAATCATGGTGGTAGTAAAACTGATTTTGAAACAGGAAGGCCACAATGATAAATATATTAACATATGTTGTGAAACAGCATTCACAATTTAGCATGAGATTTACAGAGTGAAATTTGCAAGCAGTTCTGACACAGTTTTTTGATATCAGAAAGACATCCTGTCTTTCACGTGTACTAAAATCTATCCTTCATCTATGTTTTTTCCCCTCAAAGCTCTTCCAACACAGATCTCATAAAAGTAAGAGATGCCAAGTTTATGTAAAGGCTAATTACCCATCTTCCAGATGGCTCACTTATGGTCTGTACCCTTGCACCACAGCGATCCCAGAATCATCTGGCCAATGCACATGTTCACTCCATTGTACCCTGTCCCACAAACTCTGCAGATTTACTGGGAACCACAGCTGCCTGACCACACTGCCTACAGCATTGCTCAAGTGAAGTATCATGGATAACAGTCTAGTGGCTTTCCTTAAATATCTTGCCAAATAAACGTCTCTCTAGAAAATCATATTGCAAATTTAAATAAACACTACAAATAAATGAAGTATTTTCATTTTCTGGAATCAGAACAATGATAAATAGACACAATCTGGTTACATAATCTGCTTCAGGTTAAGATCACTTTAATATTGTTTTGCATTCACTACTTCAGCTGCCTGTTCCTATATGATGCTTATTATCAGAAAAGCAAGCAATTACCGAGACAATCTCGTCCTCTGCCGGTACAGTTGCTGCTGATAGTGCTGCTGCCAGTGCTGCTGCCCTGGCTGCCTTCCTCATTGCTCTCTGAGTCTGGAGATTGGTGAAGTAGTTGACAGCTGCAAACTCAATAAGTGCAGAGAAGACAAAGGCAAAGCACACGGCTATGAACCAGTCCATGGCCGTGGCGTAGGACACCTTGGGCAGAGAATGGCGAGCGCTGATGCTTAAAGTGGTCATCGTGAGAACTGTAGTGATTCCTTGGAAACAAGAGAAAGAAATGGGGGGCATTACACCTTGGCTTCAGCCCTGCTACTCTTAAATTCATATATACGAGAAAAACCAAAGAACAACATCCTTTTTGATTTTAGCTGTCATCCTACATCCCACCTAACCAACCAGACTCCTAAGTATTTTGTATCCCTAAATAACTCATGTGTACTGGATTCCACATCTAAAGGGTCTGGAAAAACTTCCTTAATGCATTGAGGAGACCAAAAGATAACAACATTCTACGTGGTGCAGCTTCTTAGAATTGTGATAAACATGGCTATAACAAAATCCAGGCTCAAAATATGAAGGAGATTTTCCTTGGTGGGTTAGTAAGTGGGATGTTTGGCAGAAACCTGGATTCAGATATTGTCATTCCCCAACAGTGATCCTCTCTTTCTCCTGTTGTTGTACAAGACAGACCATGGCTTACAGAACCCTCACTAAATCAGTCAAGTTCTACATTAAAACAGTCAGAGCCTGATCCAAGCATTTCAAGTAATAATGCTTTGGTCCCCTGAGCTGTTGCCTTTAATCACTGGATACATTTTTTAAGATTCACTAAGAGTATTTTGATTTGAAAGCGCCCCTAGCTACAGATAGGAGAGGACAGAAAAGCTACTACTCTAGAGCTGCTTATTTATTTTCACTGAGCAAATCTGGTCAGGTAGCTCATGGGCCCCATGGTGTTCTTCACATGAATTCATGAATTTATTCTTTCTGTGTTGGAGTGTAAAGCATTAATAATGTAGGAAATATACTTACTTCCTACTGCTGCCTGATACAAGCAAAAATGCAAGAACAAACTCAATCATTTACATACAAGCTTCTGTGACTCATATTTACTTATAATTATGCCTGCTAGAATGTAAAAACTGTGGGTATTTAAAGACAGTAAGGTGGAGAATATCCTCTTCTATTTTCTGCAGCTGGGAAAGGGTAGGTGGCAAAGTAAAAGAGGTTTTAATGTTCATATTGTGATGGTCATGTTGAGTTGATGAAGCAATATGCCATAAGTGATGCTCAGAGGAAAGGATGCAGTGTCATAGCATATTGCAGCATCCAGAAAGGGTGACAGAGTTTCTCTGCAACTCTCACATGATGTGGCTTGCCAGCTGTCTGAGGTTAACTACATCCCAATGTCATCACTTAACACGTTTTAATGAAACACAAATAGATGGTATAGGAATATGTAGGATTCCTACTTCTCCCAAATCTGCCAGACTCATTTTATTGTATGAATACAACTATGCTGAGATGTTTTTCAATTTCAAAGGTCCAGACTGAACTTTTTGAAATGATGTGTGATTAGATTAGAATCTGTCCATGTGCTAGTTTGTAAGAAAATTGATATATTCTGTGTCTAAATAAAAACATACTGCAGCAGGAATTTAACTTAGGAATAGGTCTCCTATTCTTTTACAGATACAGATAAGAATTCTCTCAATGTGGAGTGAATATTGATGAAATGCTCTGCACTGTGGAAAGCTACTTCATCAAACTGAATACCAAATTACAGTAGGTAAACTGTGCAACTGCTGATTATTTACCCTTGTCTTTGCATTTTGAACACTTCTTGGTAAGTTTTGAAGAATATATTACATAATGCAAACACTGGAATCTGATAGCTGGCATCCATTTTGGAGGTAAACTGAGTCCTTAAATTATTTTGTGCTGAAAAACTGGTTTAGGCACATCGTTATTCTTCTACTATTAACTGCTCTCAAACTTAGTTTTCAGACTTACAGTAAAAGTGAAAATTTATAATTCAAGTATTTGCAATATGATGCATTTTAAACCTTCTCCATTTTAAATTTTCTTTTTCACTGAAAAAGACCAGAAGTCTTTTTTTTGTCATAAGGAATTTGCCTTCTTTTCCTTAGATTAAGGTATTCAGAATCCATGGGATTTTGAACGAGTCAGGACTACAAATTCAGACTGTGTCCTGGGAGAAATACAAATGGAATAAGGATTGAAATATTCTTTTAAAAGGCTAACATCACTATTTTCCACAATACAGAGAGGTGTTTATTTTACTCTTTTCATAAAATGTTTTCTCAAGGCCATGTTACTCTTCAGTACAACACCTAAGAGCTGTTATTCCCATGTTTGGGGTATTTATATAATTACTACCAAATCAGCCACAAACCTACTTGCACATCTCTTCAAGCATGTACAGTTACCTTCCATGCCCACTATGTTGCAAGTATGTCTTACTCAAAATGTAGAGGATGTAACTCTACAGTCCAGAGATGCAACATGAAGCCAAATCAGGGAACATTATATCTGGAGTATAAACCTCAGATATATATATGAACCAGGAGACTCAAAGCTTTGGGAGCATTAATTCAAACCACTGAAAAGAAAGAAAAGGGCCCTGCCATGCAGTATGGACACATCTTTCTCATTATAACTGCAACCTGTGCTAGGGACATTATTCATCTCACTGATCTTTATCCATCTAAAGTCTTGCTAGTTGTTTAGATACCTTCATAATCAAGGGGAAGAGTGCACTCCAGAATGAGTGTTAGATGAGGTACCTTATGTCAGATAATAACTCCATTCCTTCATTTTTCCTTTTAAAGTTTTAACTCATATTGGTTTTATGAGACAATAAATCCATAGGAAAAAAAAATCCTCTTGAAAAAATGACATTTACTTTGAAATTGTCCCTTTCTGCATACAAAAGTACAATTGGAATACAATAGAAAATTGTCACAAACAAGTCTGGCTAAAGACACATTCTGGGTCAAGAATGTTGACTCTCATAGGCAAACTGACTATCATTTCACTTTAGCATTTACTTTTGCTGACTGAAACCTACTAGCTGCCTTTCCTAATCCCCCCTGGTTTACAGTATCTGATTGATACAACGGATTCAATACAATGAATGAAATGAATGACAAAAGGAAAAACACAAATACCAGCCACGGTTCTTGCTGGAACAGATTCTTTGTTAATCCAAAACACAACTTGAGACAAGACGACAGTCATGATGCATGGAATGTATGTCTGAATGAGATAGTAGCCTATTTTCCTTTGCAGATGGAAATAGAGCAGCTGGAGTGAATATTCGCCTAAAACAAACAAGTAATGAAAGGAATGAATGAATGAATGGTAGATGTGATGCAGAGCTCAAAGACCTTAATGCAGCATACCAAAAACTGTCCTGGCTGGAACAGACTCCTTGTTAATCCAGAAAGACACCTGAGAAAGAATGACTGTCATAATGCAAGGAGTGTATATCTGTATCATGAAGTAGCCCATCTTCCTTTGCAAGTGGAAATAAACTGTCATGATTACATATTCACCTGTTAAGAGACAAGTATGTCAGCATTATTCTGGCAACATGTGAGTGAACATTATTGGCTTAAACCCAACATAATATGTTCTGATGAAATCACAGACCTCTTAGTGCATAATAAAAATAAGCTGCTTAAATAAAGGTAAAGTGACCTTATGGAAACAGAGCAGAGTAATATTCATTTTATGAATTGTTTTTACTGGGGTGGAGAGGCAGTGGGCATTCTTAAGAATCTCATGAAAAAAATCTGTGTTTGATGGGACTGTATCGAAAAGCTGTCTTTTAAGAGACAATGGCTAGAGTCTGTCCAAGGGTTTCACTTTTTAAAATGGCAAAAGATAATTAATTTAATTCTATATGAAAAGAATCCCTGTAATTTATTATCAAGATGTTTCACAACACCAGGAGTTTCCCCATGGCTCCATCTTACCTGTGTTAGATTTAATTGTTTCACTAGATACAGTTTGTCCTATGAGGTCATACTGGAGAAGACTGGAAGACTCCTGTGGTACTTCTACTGAATGCAATGGTCCTTTTTTCCAAGTATAAATTATTTCACTTTTTGGATAAGCATCTGAGTAACAGAGGGGAAAATGACCATTACTAATTACATATTTTTTAAGCAATTGAAAAAATAAATAGAATAATCCCTTTTGTAGCTCAAATGCTCACAGAAACATGCATCCTACTCCAGGAAGTTCCTAACCTCATTAATGAAAAAAAGAAGTGACAAGAAGAGAATGGCTGAGGTGGGACCTGAGAGGAACTAGCTGTCACTTCTTAATTTGCTATAAAACATACACATTGATTACCACAGCTCAACTAAATTTGTTCAAAATTGATTACCACAGACTATATATTTTCAAAATTATAAATAATATAGTAAATGTAGCAGAGGTTTTACGATTTGTTGAAGGACCAACTTTGACTACCAGATGTGTAAGAATAATAAACAATGAAACATGCTTCAACAGTCACCCTTCAGTGAATAAATCCATGTCCATATGAATGGTTCAAGTTTCAGAGAAAAAAGTAAAATTCTAGTATAAAAATACAACTTAAAATTTCAGCTAAGTCACTAAGTAATATCTTAGGATCTTCTGACCTCCTGACCAAATGTGTTAACTTTAACAAAAAATTCTTTAACAAAAATTATCTGAAAGATACAGAAAAACTTACAGCTTCCAAATTTCAGTGGACAAGCATGTCCGTCCATTGGGAAGTTCACCAACCGCATTGGACAGTCAGCATTAATGGTTAGTCTAGAACACATAGTTGTAGATAATGAAAAAATATGGCATGTAGGAAAATGCTGATAGAATTAAAAAAACAGGTAAACAAAAAGCAAAACAAGCTCTCACCTCATAGTGTAAAGAATAGTTCCATTCTGCATAATTCTGAAAAGTTTGTTAGGAGTTGTCATATTGTGAGCAATTGATTTTTTTCCATTTCTAAAAAACGTGTCTGGTGTCCAAATTTTACTGACCATTAAATTGTTCAGTCTCAGAATTTCAGTTGGCCCGCTAAACTTCAGCCTCTCATCAGTCCATGTCTGACGAAAGAAGACATCCATTGTGTATTCCTATGGAAAATAAATAGGGGTTGACATCTGTGTGGGGGTCAGCAGTCCCAAGTGGCTGTGGGGACAGTAACTCCATGAGACAACCTAACACACATGTCAATGGCATTTCATTTACTGCTTAAACACTCAATCCTATTATCATTAAGTAGTTACTAAAAAAGTCATCCATAGAAACATATCCTATTTTCTTATTATTTGAAGAATAGTTACAAATGAATCAGTGAACAGATAATTTGACATAAGTAAGGAAAAAACCCCAACCCTCATTGTACTCTCATAGATATTAATTTAATTCAAAGTGACTGAGGTCTA
Organism: Urocynchramus pylzowi; assembly: GCA_013397555.1. Taxonomy (NCBI): domain Eukaryota; kingdom Metazoa; phylum Chordata; class Aves; order Passeriformes; family Fringillidae; genus Urocynchramus; species Urocynchramus pylzowi. The sequence goes on along the minus strand of VZRH01003726.1, from coordinate 47,868 downwards.
AGGAAATACAAATGTCTACCTTTCAAAGTGCAAGACCAAGCTATCAGTGTTTAATTGCCAGAAACAAAAAGACACGCTCGGTGACTCTTCTGCAGCTTCCTTTGGATATTCACAAAGTAAGGACTGATCTGAGTCACATCACAGTAGGATTATGGTGTCAAGTTAATATTAATCAATGGGACTTTTTTCCAAGAATTCTTAGTAACATTTTCACAAGTCTTCAGAAAAGAGCTCTCTGCAGAAGTTGCTTAGGAAACAGAGCTGAACCTTGCCAGGGGCAAATTTTGTAAGAATGCAAGGTTATACCTTCTCTTTGACTGACTGACGAAGAGCAGTGGAAAACCTTTGGTATTACTTGGAGCCCACAGTTCCCAGCCTGCAGACTGGATTGCAGGCTCAGGTGAGCTGGTGTTAGAGGGGTGTACAAGGGCAGAAATAGCAGCCCAAGCCAATATCTAGAAAGAGAACAGCAAGGCCATCCTCCCTTCCATGACTTAACACGTTCCTGAGGGATACTGCTGTAGTTGCCAGAGTCTACCCAAGCCTGAACCTCTGTCTACATTGACAGAGTTCACCCAGGTCTGAAGGGGTGCCTGAGTTTGGGGGCACCCAGCATGACCAGGGGCACTGTGTCAGCAGTGGCACCATTCCCCTGCAGCTGCTCATTCAGTTGCCTCCTTCCAGGCAGCGTTCTGCAAACCTGTGCTGGGGCACGGGTGCTCACCATCTTCACAGGGTTCAAGAGGCATCTTGTACCTGCGGCCCGTGCCCTCACCTGAGGCTGTGTGTGCGCCCAGCCCCGGCTGGCGCGGCCGGGAAATAGCTGTATGCAGCTCTGGCCAAACTGCTCTGCTGGGCCCTAGAGATTGTCAAAGAGATTAAGCCTCGTAATCTGCTTTAATGACGGTCAACTCAGATGCCACCGTAATGAATCCCAGGAAAACAGAGCAGGGGCGGCGAGCGGGGCCCTTACCATCTCCACGTCGGACACCGGCCCGAAGCTGGTCACGTAGATGTCCGTCTTGACTTCGGTCACGGCGCCTGCGGGACACGGAGAGGGGCTGGGAGAGGAGCGGGGCTGCGGGACCCCCTGCTCGAGGGCAACGGAGAGGCTCCGCAAGAGCGGGGGCTGCGGGGCGCGGGCAGCTTTGATGTTTGCCCAAAAGCGGGTTCCACCAAAAATAGAACCCCAACAAATGGCTTTGATGCTTGCCGCCGCTTTTGGGGTTCCACCGCCTCCTCCTGCCACGGCTGCGGGACGAGCCGCTCCCGCCCGGGCAGCCGGAGCGCTGCCTCGCCCTTCCCACCCGCCGGCTCCCCGAGGGAACGAGGCTTCCCCGCTACCTCCAAATCCCGGTCGGAGCCTGTTGTCGTAGCCGTCCAACAACTTGTCGAGGATCCGAGTGATGTTTTCCGAGTAGAGGTCCGCCCCGTCGCCCTGGTCCCCCAGCGCCGTCCCCACGCTGCGGGGAGAGGCCAGTCCCGTCAGTCCCCGTCAGTCCCCGGCCCCAGGGGGCGCAGGCAGGGAGGGCAGAGCCCCTGGCCCGCTCCTCCGGCCTGCGGGGAGCCCTCGGGGGTCGGCGTGGTGACGGGGGCTCACTCACCTCAGAGCCACACACGCCCAGGCGAGCAGCAGAGCCATGCCGCAGGTGCGTGCGGGGACGCTCAGGTGCCCTCAGACCCGCCAGCTGGAGCCAGTGCCGGCGCTCATCCTGCCCCCGGGCCCGGGTGAGGCTCTGGCAGAGCCCGGCTGGCTCAGCCCGGCTGGCTCAGCCCCGGCCCCGCGGTCCTGGGCCGGGCTGTGCCCGCGCTGGGGACGTGCGGGGTGCCCGCGGCCGTGCGCGTCCCTCGGATTCGCCGGTCAGCCTCATCTGACCGCTCCAGGGGGGGAATTAGGGTTTGGAGGGACGGTGCGCGGCCGGAGAGCAGTGACAATAATCGAATAAGGCATTAGGGGAGATTAAAAGGAAGAAATCCACTGCTAGTTTTGGCATGGAATTAGCAGGGACCCGTTAGGAAATCTGGAAAAGCGCTGGCATCTTGCTGATAGAGATTATGTTAGAAATGGCCTCAGCTTTTATTATGTTTATGGTTCACAGGGAGATTATTATGCAGCTTCCACATCATTAGAACTTTGGGGGGGGGGAACCCTACAGTTTACAATTTACTGGATGTTTTAGCCTTTCTCAACAGTTTTCCTGTTGATCAATTATGCAGAATTGTACAGAGATTTCCAGTATCTAAGCGTTGATATCTGGACATTGAACACTAAAAATTGGTCCTGGTTCAGATTTCTAGATTTGTTTGCTTGTTTTTTCCTTTTTGTTTGTTTGTTTTCGTTAATACTAAGCTGTTTTGGAGGGTTACACACACAGATTTCGCTCAGACTTTAAACCAAGGCATTACCAGGACTTTTGTTAGAACTGGAACTCCTTACTTTTAAACCTCGGGGATTATATATCATTACTAATTTTGTCCTGATAAGTACTGACTGGATCATTACTGTCCCTTCCTTCAGTAAGTGTGTTAATGTAGTCTGCCCTAAAGGAAAAAAAAGTTCACGCTGCTGCAGCTTTTTGTGTGGCCTTATTACATCTCAAAAAACCAGTGAATGATGTAACACCTATGTCGTTTAGCTGCACTGTAAACAAAGGAATTGCATCCGTTTTCTTTACATGGTAATACAGTGGGACATAGAAATGCACCAAAATAAATTAGTTGTTTTCATAATATTTTGTTGCATAAACTTCATTTTCATTACCAGCTTCTAAGAAAATATATTGATTATCAAGAAATGGAAAAAAGTGCTCCCATGAAACTAGGAAAATCATGTATTTTATTCAGGAGTAAAACTAGATTATGACTGACCCTGGGGTTCTGTTCTCAAGTTTTATGTTTAAGAGAGACAGTGATGCTACAAAACCAAGAGAATTCAATGATGTAGTTGAAAATACAAGATACCCTCCGTCACTGAGTCCTTTTCCCTTTTGTCATGGGCAGTAATGTGACATAATCCACATAGGTGTACTCTCCATTCTGCCAGAGCTCCGGGTCTGCCTTTGCACAATTGGAAACATGAGTTCCTGAGAGTCCCTAGAAATGCTCTCTGAATACACCAATGTGAATTCTGGGAATTCACCATGGACTGGTATGGCTCAGGATTTTTGGTAATATTCAGAACCATTTATCTGCATTAATTTATTCAAGGACAATACTATTGCATCTATGAAAAATCAAAGGTTTGTATGAAATACTAAGTGGAACAGGGAAAAGAAGAAAAGGGAATTCAACAAATGAGAACCTTTTGAACTTATGTTCTTCTCTCTGGTCTTGATTAAAATCTACCACTTGAAACTTTACCCCATTTTTCACATATGTTTAATCTTGGACTTGTTTGAGTTGTGTGCATCACTCTTCTCAGAATATTAAAACTGTACTTAGGATGTAAACATCATTAATATTCATCTTTGTAAATATGCTTCCATTAATATTAAATATGTAAATACACTTAAAAGTTTAGGGCTCTTTTTTTCTTTTCTTTTATTTTTCTGGGCCCATTGGATCACTTTATTTACTTCTAAGGGTTTTATGTTCTGTTTTTTACCTTGCATCTCCTCTTGGCATAATGTCCTGTTCCTTTTTCAATAAAGGAAAAAAAAGTCTTGGCAAAATATTAACAGGAGTATTCAAATTTCCTTCACAAAACGTGCAAGAAGAGTTAACTTTATAAAATTAAGCATATGCTGTGTCCCATCAGCATCCCCCAGCTGAATAGAACACATCCAATTTGTCTTCTTTTAAAAGGTTTATTTTTGCAGCTTCTTTTAATAAGCATCCCCTGAGTATTAAAAGGCCAGTGCTAGATGGGGCCACCAACCACTCCTTACTTCTTTTACTTCACTTTGCTTTGTTGTAAATTAGGTAAGCCACTTTTTCTGTTAATTTCATAATTGTGAATTACCTTTTGTTCAAGAGCACCCTGTTCCAAATTAGACTCCTATTGTGTAAAAACATAAACTATTTGTCTCTTTCACTAAGAGCAGATTGGGATGTGAGTCAGACATAGAATTCTTTTTTCCCTTTACCTGGAAATTGGGGGAGTTCAATACATTTGCTCTTTGGACCAGGCTGGAGTATGTCCCAGGCTGGGATATTCTCTGGACTCCCCTCATTGTCTATTATTATCTCACCTCTGGGTCTAGCCCAGCAATTCTTGCATGGCAGGAAGGATCTCTGATGGCAAAGCAGGAAACTTGGGAAGTGGGCTGCATTCTTTGAATAAGTTGTGTAATTTCAGGATGGGATTTTCCTGCAAGAAAATGACTTGATATTATTCTTCATAAGAAATTTGCAGTTAGAGCCAAAGACATTAAAAAAAAATAAAAATTAAGCCCCTCAAAACATTCCAGCCTACCTTCTAAAATGCAAAAAGCAGCCTTTGCATGGTAAAAGCAGTAGAAGGGGCTTTATTTTGTCACAGAGATAGATGGTTTCAGGAGCTAAAAGAGGCTTTGGACAGATTGTTAAATCTAATTTATCTTGAATTTTTTGTTAATGTTTTCTTCTTGCAGATTTGAAACTTTTAGAAATGAAACAGATATATTCCCCTTCTCAGCAGTTTTGAAATTCTCTGCACGAAGAAGTTGAGTACTCTTGTGTTTGTTTTCTGTTTATGAAATGTTCATACTATCAATTGTACAAATTCCTCTATCAAAGATCAAAGCAGCAAATTCTATTGAGACTGGTTACCAAACCAGTCTGAAAATAAATATATCTGAGAAAATCAGTTGGAAACTAGAATTTTATAAGTGAAATGAGCATTCTTTAAAAAGGAACAGTGATCACAGAGACAGGAAGAGATGTTTCTTGGTAGACAAAGCTCTCATGAGAATAATGAAAATGTTATAAAAGACTTGTCAGCAACATATGCTTTGGGCTTTTAATTAAACAAACAATTTGGAAATTTGTTGAGAAAATGGCATGAACTGAGCAACAGGTTTGAAAAAAGTGAATGGCAAATTGAGAAGTGTGGTGGCAAGATTGCACTTTCCAGCTGCTAATTTTATCACCTTGTAGGGTGTCATTAGCACTGAGATGAAAAATGAGATTTCTGATTCATTTGGGAATACTGTTGCTGAAAATTAGATCTTTTGCAACAGCTGAAAACTTCTTGAGAAATGTGTTTGTTTTCTTCTTGAAACTGAGGCGTTTTGAAATGAAAATAATCTGACTGAAGTTTCTGTGGCAACTAGGAAGTAAAAATATGTCAAATTTGGCACAAAGGCTTATAAGATTGCAAATGAGTCTCTCATATTTGCATTTAATCTGATACCTGCTATCTGTTCAGCCTCTGACAGAGAAATGCATCCCCTGTTTCTTTTTGTTCAGCATCTACATACTACATAAGAAGAAGTAAGATTTTATGCTATGGATGTGATTATAAATTAACTCAAGGGTCATAGGGAAACTTCATTTTAAAACTGTCTTTACTTTGTGGGAAAAGCTTGCATTTCAAGGTTTTCTTGGCTTTTCTTTTTACAAGCTTTATTTCCCAGTGAATTAACTATTTTTACAGGGAATATACAGCAGAAATATAAGGAAAATAGTTTTAACATTGTACAATTCTGTGTAAATGGGATGCCTGCCAGATTGGTATTCCTTCATGCTCATCTTGCTGTCAAAGCACAGTGTTTACTCTGTTTATTTACCCTTTCAAATGTTTCCTCTGCCTTCCAAAACCTTCAGGGAGAATGTATGCACATATTGTTACCTGTGCTGCTCACCCCACTCCACCACAGATAATTCCAAGTGTGGATGAGTCATCTGCTCACAAATTCCCTTCTTGGTACCTTGTAACACCAGGAGCTGGCACAGGAGAGAGCAGCTCTCAGAACTAAGGGGACACACTGAGGTAAAGATGCTTCTGTCCTATTTATTCTTGTCCTGTACAAAGCTCCACGACTGTGAAAAATTTTATAATTGATACATACAAGTTTATGCACCTGCAAAGACATATGCAGACATACATTCTTATTTTTCATATTAAATGCTTAAACATTTGAGCCTGTGTGTATAGGAGATTGAACCTGAGTTTGCTTTTATGATCAGGGAAGTCAGAGGTCCAAACAGACAGAGACCATAGCATTTCAAATCTCAGGCTGATTCTTAGACATTATTCAGTGTGCAGTCTAGCATAAACACTTCAGTGATGAAAAGAAGCTTGATTTTGGCAGATCTTTTGGTCAGAAAATGAAACAAATTCTTCATTAAGCGTTTTTGAAGGATATGGGACTGACTGCTGTTCAGTTGTTAGTGCTTGTTCCACGTACCATGCAGATACAAAAATGGCATTTCAAAGTACAGCTGGAACTGGCTGACACTGTGTGTACAAATCAATACAAGTATTGTGTGGTTTCTTGGTTTTCTTAGTATTTCTGTCCTCATAGGAGCTGAATATTTCTGGGAAATGTGACGTATCCATGAATCATTCTGTGAAAGCTGAGGGCTCTCTCTAGATGCCTGTTGAGGCATCTACAAACAACCTGAACCAAACTGAAGGCCTTAGGCTCCTTTCTTGCAGTACAGAGGTGAGACACCACAAACAAACCTGGCAGGAGCCACACAGGAATAAACTATGTAACCCTCCTTTGCCACAGCACTCGAAACGATGCCTAATGATTTTTTGCCTTTTTTCTTTTATATATTCTCTGTATTCTTTACACATAGATTAGGAGCTCTGAGCCTGTTATTGCATTCATAGCTGTTTTTCCCAGTACTTTTCCTTGCCCTGGTAGGCAAAAAGACAAAACACTATCTAAGACCCCTATGCTATCTTGGTTCTCCTTAGAAACTAAGGTTGAAAACCAGCTCTTTTAGACACATTTTCATCAACAAAGTTCAGTCCCATCTGAGTGGGGGGGATTTAGAAGGGTCTTGAACTGGGGGTAATTGCATTACCACTGGTGCTCCTAATTGGTAATTTTTGTCAATTATGTTAATTTACTAAACTTATAAAACAGTATTCACCCTGTGGAGGGGTAGGCTTTTGTTTTTCCATAGATGCCCCAGAGGCCTTCACTAAAGATCAACATTTATATTACCTCCTATACTAATATCATCTCAAAAGTGTGTGTTGTTTCATTTATAGATTCTTTGAGGCATCAAAAAGACCTTTTATTTTGCCAGCATTTTTGCCACGTGCCATTCCAGTCACCTCTCAGTATTAACAGACCAGAGAGCAGCAACTGTTTTCTATTCTGAACTGCAGAGGGAAGGAATCAGGGAGTGACAGCCATACTATCCAACAGTCTGTGTCGTCATGTGCTTCTATGTGTCTCAGTCACCTGGTGTTTAAGCACCATCACCAACAGCAGAGATGATGGTAGAGTGATCATTCTGTCACTGAAATTTTTGAAGCCTTGTTGGCTCTCCAGATCATCTTATTTATGTAGTCAGATTCCCAATTTTCTTATGATGTTTCAGAAGTGTGTGTTTCAAAGGCAGAGCTGTTCTAAAAGAGGATGTTCTCTTGTAACTCAGAGATACAGTGCAGAAAGCAAAAATCTCATTCACTAGGTTATGTTAATTGTACTTGGTAGTAACCATCCATTATTATTTCAATTTAACTAATCTTTACAGAGCCATTCACAACTAAAGAATGAGGCTTAATATTAATTTGTCAGGAGTAATATCCTTTATCTGAGGACAGACGTTTACAGTAGGGGAGAAACAGATTCTACTCCATATTCTCTGTTTTTTCTGGATAAACTTTGCTGTCTTGACTGTATTGGCAAGTGTCCAAGTCCTAATCTAGCAGAAGCAAGTTCTCCTTATGTCACTGTCAACCCTTGGACACATTGATTCTCTGATTGTTTGGATAAGTGTCTGGAACAGGTGTAAGATACAAGCTCCAAATGGGAAGGAAATCCTTCCTTAGCAGCAGCACCTGGGGTAGGAGGTGCTGGGAACTGCAGGCTCACTGCACCTGACTTGGTGTGAAGCTTACTGAATTCAACAGTGTTAACTAATAGTAGTGCCTGTGATTATATAACTGTAATAATGGTGACAATGCTTTATTTTCACTGAACAGGAACTCTTTGATGAGAGAGAGATGGTTTCTAGCCTGACATCCTTCACATCTGAGGAATCAGTGAACACCAATTGTTAAGTCTCAAGATTTCTGCTTTTTTTGTGCCTCAGTCCTTTTTCACTTTGCCTAGAGACAATGCTGAGCCCAAATGCACAGTGAAAAAAATCCCAGTAAATCTATGCTGGCTTTCTGTTCATTGTGTGGTACTAGTTAAATGGGTTTCTATTCAGCCATGTAGGTGGTGGACTGCCAAGGATGTACCGACAGAGCATAGACACATTCAATATTTTAATATAAAGATAAAGCTGTCTGGTTAAATACATGCATGGCTGCACAAGATACATAAATTAGACAAATTGTTTAAGAGATTGTAATGTGCTGGTTAGTATTCTTTCCTTGAGCACATGTCTTTAGGAACCTATATTTTGAAATTAGCCTAAAGGAGCAAACCAACTTTCAGATGTGTGTTTAATAAGACTTTGCCAACTGTTGTCTAATGAGGTTTGTTTTATTATACAGACTTAGGGTTAAATTTAATTTGTTTTCACGTAAGTTATAGATAAAGGTAACTTTCTTATAGACTTACCTCTGAGATATGGATATTTCTCTACATGATTTTTCTTCCAAAAATATAATTAAAATCCTTCAACTCATTTTAAACCCAAAGGAAGGTAAAAAATTAACTTCTGATTTAATCTTTAGTGGGTTTTGTTTGTTTGCTTTTACAAAAGACTTTAAAGAATGTGTGTGTGTTGAGCTTGTTTGTCTCTTACTCAGAGTCACTTAAACCCCTACATTGCCTGGAAGACTTTTTTCATGTCTAGTGAATCCATATTTTTCTCTTGGAATCTCATAGTTCACTGGTTTTTGAGTTGTATGTTAGCTAACAAACTAATGTAGAAGTGTTAATTTATTGTAGGGGCTCTGAATAAGATTAATACATGTCAGGTCCAGAATGCCTTAAATATATAATTTATTATACTAAACATATTAATATTTCACTCTGGACTGACTGGAACACACTGATAACCACTATCATCCCTTCCAGCTCACACTCCTTGACTGTGATCAGAGATTGGATTTATGTCACTTCCCTGTAGATACTCACCTAAGCACTTGAGCAAAATTAATTCATCTATATTTGTCTCTGTTTCATATATTCTCTCAAAAATGGTTATATAATCGAAATACATAATTTAAATGCATAAGTTCCAAAGTTATGCACTTGTATTTCTCTGCATTTAGGAATGTGCCATTAGCTGGGTACTCAAACAGAAAGCAAGAGCCTCTTGTAAGTTGTTTGGCAGTCACAAGTTAGACCAGCTTTTAAATACTGCATACTGTAGAGCACCATTTATACAAAATATGTTAAGATAAGTATTTGAAATGAAAATTTTTAATTGTCCCTTTTATTGTGGCAAATAATTTTCCTGTAGTTGTAACCATCAGGCTTTCCCCTTCTCCTTTGCCATCTCAGGGGAAAAAATGAGGGGAGAAGGAAGGAGCAAGATTTCTGAAAGTATTACTTGTGGATTATTTGGTAATCCTTAAAGTTTTCTCCTTATTTTCCTTCACTTCATGGTATTGAAATTTCTTTTGCCTTCCATGTTGGAGAATATTTGGATGCTTGCTTAAAACACCCCATCTGACATCTGAATCTTTCCCTCTTGTTGGCTGTTTGGATAGAGATAAGCCACTTAAGTGTCTCTTAATTAGGTTCATTCCCAACAGTTGCTTGAAGTTATTAAAAAAGATTAGATATTTGCATTATAGAAAGCAGTAAGATGCACATGTAGTGTTCTGTATCAGTAAAAAAAAAACAATACAAAAACATTTGATTCTGAAATGTCCTGTTTGAATGTCAGGAAATACAACAATGACAACAATACATTTTATATTAATACCAATACAAATTACATTTGTCACACATTTTTCCTGTGGAGTTAGCAACTTTTTCTTTCTCTCTACCTTAGTACTCACCCAGCCTGCATATTAATCATAATAACATTGAATGGGCTTTTTATTTTACATCAGCCCTAGCATCATCAAAGTTATGATGCTGTAAAATATTAACTCACCAAACATCTCGGAAAATGTAGCCTGTCTTTGTAAATCTCCTGAGGTATTTTATGGTCAATTTTTTTGCTTACTTGTCTGTAAATATTTTAGACTATCAAACAGATGTGCTAAAATATTAATTTCTCATACTGCAAAAAATTTCTGCTCCTTCTTATGTTGCAAGTAAATCACTATATATTTATATGCAAGGTGCTGCATTTATTTGTTTTCTAATTGAAGTTGTTGTTAGGCCTCTTAGAGAACACAACAGTTTAGTGACTTTGCTGTGTACATCTGTGAAGATTGGCCCTAAATGCCTGTTACAAACCAGTTTAAACACAGAAGGGCAAGGGAAACTAAGCTTCTGTGAATAAAACAGTTTAAACCTAGAAAGGTTCGAAAAATACCCAAAAAACAAGATTAAACCAAGTGAGGTTAGATGTTGGTGCCAATAAATCGTAGCATATTGTATTTAATAGTAAAAGAGGCAAAGAGATAGAAAAAGAGTTGTGCATGGGGGGTGGGGGACAGGGAGAGAGTGACAGGGGTTAGGTAGAAATATATCACTGTTCCAGGGGTCCCAACAACCTCTTGGAGTTTCCCTCCAGCTGGTCTTGGTGGTGAGAGTCCCCTGCCAGCCATCACCAAGGGAAAGTACAGAATTCCATGGATTATACACTTTGGGCAGGTGGGAATGCCCAGGTGCCTCCCTTGCAGGGGCCTGTTTGACCCTGTCCCTTGCAGCACTGAGGGTCTGTTCACCATCCCTGGTGCAGGGTCTGGGGACCCCTCTGGGGAGGCTTTGGTGGCCCAGGACACCCCCTGTGCTGTCCTTCACACGGGTTTTTCCCCGGGTGAAGGGGCCCCTCAGCTGAGCTGCTCTGCACAGCAGAGGGTGGGCGTTCACTGCCTCTCACCAGAGGCTTTTTCACCACACACCCAAAACCCCCCTCACCCTTTGGTGAGAGGGTCTGTGCCATCCTGGCAGCTGATGACCCCAGGGCTGTGCTTTCCACCCTGAAGGTGCTCAGCTCCATCCCTCAGGGAATGTATTCTTCTTCCCTCAGCCCAGAATTGAATCACTTGATCTTATTTCTATCAATGAGCAGTGCAGGCCTATTCAGGGTGTGGTGGCTTCTCTGCAGCTTTTGTCACACAGTTTTGCCATAATAGGCATAGGTGCTTCATGAAGATGTTTAATCCATAAATTATAACTTGCCCCACTCTAAAAAGGAGCTCACTAGCTCAGAAAGAAAGCCTAATGTAATGCAGTTTAAGTATCTACTTTTGTATCTTCACTTAGCTAAAAAAGTAAGCACATTACACATTGTTTATGTGTAAATGTTAAAAAAACATGTTAAAGAAACAACCCAACCAAAATTATAGTGTGAGCTGCAGGGAAAAAAAAACCCAAGCACAACAAACCAAGAAAATGTAGTTTACTTTCAATAAATATAGTATGCACCCTCTTCCAATGCAATCCTGAATAAAAAGATAATTAAAGATGCAGGTTATTTCAAAAATTTCATGCAGAATTATTTATATAGAAAATTACATTAATCAAAAAAGATTATTGTATTGAGCATGTATTTGCTACATATTAAATGTACAATAATTTTTGTCGAATTTCATAAACCCATATAGTCTATCAAGATTTTAATCGTGTGCTGATTAGTAGTCCTCCAGTTCTTAAGAATTTTGAATCATCCACCCCTCTTTTACAATAGCCTTCAAAATCATAACTTATTATAGTTTTTTTCCTATCTTTGGAAGTTTGTGGTACTGTATATGCTATTTACTACTATTTTTACAGTGGATAAAATTGTATTTCTTGGATGAGCATCTTGGAATCAGTAATTTGACACTGGTTGAAAAATATAGAAATATTAATTAGAATAAGAGCTTTCTAGGTATTTATAGCCTTTACTGGAAAGGGGATCTGGCAGTGGCTGAAATGAAAGACACAGAGAAAGAAAGAAAACAGATAAATTGTTTGCTTCAAATATTTGCCAGATGTTCTTTGACATGACATATACTAAAAGAATTAAATATACTCCAGAGTAATTTTATTACAACAGCTATAATACTTAGAGGCTTACCAGGTTGCTGACACTTCTACATTAATGAAAAAAATATCCTTTTGGTCTTTAAATAGAAAGATAAATAAACACAAAGTCGAAGGGATTGAAGTGGATCTTTGATAGTTCTTCATGTATGCATGATATAACCTAACCTGTTTATATGGCTTAGTGAACTCTCCCATCTTCTACTGTCATCATCAGAACCCTTGCAAATAAAGGAATGCAGACAAAGCTTGGGAAATCTGATTTGGAACATAAAATTTCATCCAGAACATTCTTATTGATAGACCTAAGGAAGGAGAGCTGTAATCCAGAATTCCTGGTTTTGCTGAACACTAAGAAGGGATGACAGTGGGCTCCCCTGTGCAGAGCTCTAGACCTTGGGCACAGAGCACCTGAAAGAGCTGGGCTGTGCCTTAGAACCTTGAGCAAACACAGCCCAAGTCAGCAGCTGTGCTGTGCCTCTCACAGCCAGAGCAATATAATGCTAACAACAACCAAAAACCCCACATGTGCTTTCTCCCAAGACTGTATAGTTCTAATTTGCACAGGGAGTGGTTCCAGCATAGTCATGGACAGTGGATTTTCCAATCAAGCAAGGCTATAGTTTAGCAGATTTATTACAATGCCCCCTATCAAACCTTGGTTTCATGGGATTGTGCCCCTCTGTTCCCATTCATCTCCTCCTGCTTCACCATTGATAATTTTACTTTCCATAGCTTCATTCAGACTTGATAATAGTGAAAAAGCCCATCAATTTAAGATTAAATCCATCTGAAAGTACATATTTGATTTACCTAAATGGTTTCTATTTCCTCCACTATTTTTGCAGTATTGTGTTTATTATTTCTTGTATATAGTAGGTAATATTTTTTTATATATAACCATGAAAACATACAGTCGTATTCAGCTGTGGCATCTTTTCATATATGTGCTAATACATGTAATATATAAGAGAAAAATAGTTTAGGCAGTGGACAAAACCCATTATATTATAGGACAACTGGAAGAAAAATAACAGTTTAATGACAGCTATTTTTATCTTCTTTATCCTATTTCCCAGTATAATTATTTCTGGATCAGTGTCCTCCTTTTTGGATGCTGGCTTCTGTGAAGATAGTCATGGGGGTTTTTTCCTTCACTCTAGTGTATCCTTAAAATTTGTTTTCCCCAACTTGCATAGCTATGTTTTCTCCATTTCTCACAAAAGTATTCATAGCATAAAGAAAAAAAAAATCAAATGCTTTTATTATTTTAGTTTTGCCATGTCAGCCCTTTCTTCACAACAGTAATGGTATTCCTAATTGAATCTTTCATGTGATTTCCCTATGCAAATGCTACAGTTGTAGAAAATTAGATACAGATGCTGTTCCTCAGTTTAATCAGTGTGTTGGGTCACAGTGGCCTTAAGTTCTTAACATAAATTCAGCTTTATAAAGTCTGAGTACTTGAGTGGATGGGAAGAAGGATACTGGTTCTATTTTGAAATGCCTTGAGATCTATGGGTCAAACTGGTGATCAGTGGATGAAAACTATTGTGTATAATTTCTGAACTGATGAAGTTCAGAATTCTGGGTAATATTGTGCTTTCTCTAGGAAATGTATGGAGCCTGGGTTGGATAAAAAGGTTTGCCACCTTTTATTGTGTCCAGTGAGTCCACCCTCCTTTGTATCCCAGTAAATGTAGTGCCTCTCTGTAGGCTCATTATTTTACATTTTGAAGCCTCAACTACTTCTGGTTTAGCTTATCTACCCCAAAATCTGAAGTTTTTATTGGTGTACTTATTTGGGTATACTATTCCAATTTTAATATTACTGAGTGGGAACCTACAAGAACATATATTTAAGTTCACATAAGTGCAAGAAAATTGATTCATGAGAAAGAGCTAATATAGGCAAATCCTGCCTCATGAGAAAACTACAGCTGACAAGAAGATATGGGAGTCTGTTAATGACCCAGCTCTTCCTAAAATTTGTTTCCATATAAAACTTTCTATAAAAGTCTACACTAGTGATGAAGGATAAGTTGTAGCAATAGCCAGTTGGAAAAATTATGATAATAAAATTTCTTACTCATGGCTTTTTATTGAAATAAATACTCTGAGAGAACTTTCAAGTTCTGTCTCAGCTGCAGAGAACCTTGGACTTCTTCCTATGAGGAGCATCCTGTAGGCTTTGGAAGCTTTGCTGACCCAGGTCCTCAGCAGGCACATTGCCTCCTAAATAGGGGAACATGATCTAAACCTGCTCTAAGGACTCTGTCCTTACAACAGCATCTCTGAACTCTTGCCATGTCATATTAGCTGGGCTCCCATTAAACACATATCAGAAAAACTCTTTTGGAATGCTACAATAAAGTCAAAGTTTTGCAGGAAACATCTGTGTTTCTGGATTTTGCTATCTTTCAAAAATCTAAATGTCAAAATCCATTGCTAAAACCCTTTGTCTTTCCCCAGTCAAAGGTAATTATGATACTGCCTTCCTTGTCCTTCTTTTCTCTTATGTGTCTGCCTTTCTGATTTAGATGATGCAGCTTGCAGAAGTCCATGATAATCTGAGTTTCTCCTGTGCTGGTACAGGAGAAACTTGTGGTGTCTCTGCATGACAGCCTTCATTGACGTGGTAATGCTTATCTACTGAAGCTTTGAAAATTATTAATCAAATACCTCATGGGAATTGCCATCTTTCCTCAAGAATGTATTTTTTAAACCAATGGCAGATATAACAGCTAAATTTCACTCAAAAATTCTTTCTGTGGGAGTGTTGTTGAATGTCTGTCAGTTTCAGCAACCAAAGACTACTAAATAATCCCAGTTGTCATTGTCTGACAAGTAGCTTTTTATCAACAGATAAAAATACTAGTTGTACTAACAGTTCTGCCCTAGTAAAATATTGTTCTGATTATTTTCTATTATGTCCTAAAAGACATATTATAAAAACCCCATAATGGCTTACTTTTTCCTTGTATTATTATAATGATATTGTTATCTTCTTGTTTGGTATATCTGAGATAAGAAAAGGAACCACTGGCTTTCATAAAATCCTAAAATAATGTCAGTTGAAAGGAACTGCTGGAGGTTATCTGTTCCAGCCCCCTGCTCAAAGGTTGGCTCTAGCTTCAATGTCAAATCAATTTGCTTATGCTCAAATCTACCTCAGCTTTGAGTGTTTCCAAGGATAGGCTTACAGAACATTTTTAGCCAGTCTGTTCCATTGTTTGACCAATCTTCCCATGAAGTTTTATTTCTGTTTATCTAGCTGGAATTTCTGTTCTTGCAGTTTGTTCTGTTTTCTTCATGTTTCATATGAGTGCCTTAATACTGTTTAGCAGAAAGTAAAGAAAAATATTTTTCTTGTATAACAGAAAACATATCTAGAAATGGGAGGAAAGGTTGGTTTTGGGTTTAATCTTTCTGTCTTGCACCAAAAGTTCATCCTCTCATCAGAGAAACTCTTTGTGTGAAATGGAACTTTCCAGATGGTCAGAGCATGGTGCTGATAACACCAAGGTCAAGGGTTCCCAGTGGAACCCTTATCCCAGTATAAGGATGGCCCTTATCCCAGTATGGGCCATTCACTTGAGAGCTGGACCTGATGATCCTTCTGGATCCCTCCCAACTCCAGCTGTTCTGGGATTCCTCCCAGCCTCTCTGATCTGCCTTGCACATGCAGATGCTGCCAGCCTGCACGAGGTACCTGAAACACCACAAGGAGCACAACACAATCAGCATTTGACACAGTGAACAACAGGAAATAATAACAGTCTGTGTGACAGAGTTTAGCAGAGAATGTGAAATTACAGATGGAAATGGGAAAGGAGAGGAGTGGGGCATAATAATGACAAAGTAGCAATGAGTCTCCTTTAGGCCACAGTGCAGTTCCAAAATTATTCCTACTGAATGCACCCCAAGTACCTGATGGGGAGGAAGTATTCTTGGAAACAACAGCAACAAAAGAAAACACGTGTTTTTCTATGTCTCTGACACATGCAGATCCCTGCCAGCACGATGTCAGTTCTCAGAGCTGACCAGCGGTGCTGGCTGCACCCATCTCGTTTGTTTTCCTGTCTCCATCTGCTGGAGGCAGCACTGCACGATGGCTGCGCTGACGGGTGGTTACCCAGGCTCTGCGACTGCCTCAGCACACAGATAAACTTTTTGTGCTCTGCAACATGTCAAATGTGTGCTAGAGCCAGTTAAGATAATTTGCACAAAGACCATATTGGTTTAATTCAAATTCTATTTTCAGCTTCCTTTGCCCTACAATATATAGGCACAATCTTATGGAGAGGAACATTCATCATGAAATCTATTGATTTTAACAGTTGATGCATCACTGATTTTTATTAATTGGTTTTGCTTCATAGCATTAATTAATTGTATTATTACTAATGTGCACTTATTAAATATTTCACAAAAAATTTATTGCAATAGGGGTCTTTAAAGATAAGCAGTTTGGTTATGACTACAGCAGCAAATATTGTGTAATTTCATTCATAAATTCCCTAAATTAGAGGCATTAGTGCTTCAAAATTGTTCTAATTAAATGTTTGTTATTTTCCATACCCTTATCAAAGTTACATTTAAGTCCACTATATACTTTCATTTGCAAAGTTTGGTTGTGTTATTTTGTTTTATTATCCACAATCTGCTGAATTTCTATTTTGTAGGTACAGACGAAAGTGGGGTTTGACACCTTTAGTTCATTGGCTGAGATTTGCTTGATTATTGGTGGTCAGCCATTCTAGAGGCACTAGAAAGTCCTGATAGAAAAGCTGCTGGTCTTGAAGTTTGCTTTTTTGTGGTACACCAGAATCCCACTTTGACTGAGTGTAGAAAACCATCCAAGTAGAATATCTTTGTGTCCAGCCTTTACTCTGTGCCATATTTTGTTAATATTTTATCTGAGAAAAAACTATGTACACAGCTGCATGTGAACCCAGCCAGCCATCTACTCAGCTCTTGCTTGAACTTCCCAGCTTATTTTTACTCTTATCTGAATATCATTATGTAACTTTTGCTCATTAGGAGGACTGATCCTGATTTTTTTTTTTTTTGTTAATTATTAGCAGTCTGAAAATTTTTTTACTTATTTCAAGATGAAGATCAGGCTACTATTTGTGTGCTTTCTTCTATCTGAACTATGCTGAACTATGATCAAAATCAAGTTTTGATGTGCATTCATTATATCAGGACTTGTTCATTTTGATCCTAAGTCAGTAACAATGATATAAAGATGTTTAAGATATGAAGAAAATTGCATTGGTCTTCCTTTGCTTTGTGCTGAGTTTTTCAGTTTATTTTAACAATCAACTGAGTTGGATGTTATATAACCAACTGAAATGCAGATTGTCGTAATTTAAATGTGTATACTACAGGCAAGTGTAATAATTTTCTCCTACTCTGCAAAACCTGCCCTATCTAAACCTGAATCTTTGCCTAATTCCTAAAATATTGTAATTTCACGCACCGAGAGAAGTCTCAATTTTGTGATTACCTTGCTAGCAATGTTTTAATATTAAAAATAAAAATTTAACTTCTCCTCATATTTTTTCTACTCCATCTTATTGTGAATTTTCCATTATTACCATTTTTTCCAATAAGAAATAAGACTTGAAATTTTTTCCAGAATCATAGCACAAATAAATCATTCAATTTAATGAAACATTAAAGATTAGGCTTAAGTGCAGTTCAGTAAAATCATGATTTGATCTACAGTAGAGATACATGATAATGATTTAACTTACAATCTGTGGAGTCCTTTTAGGAACTACCTTGTCTTTTTCAGTACAACTCTACCAAAAGAATTGCAGGTGGACTAAAAAAATGTTTGGCCTTTTTGGTATATCTTTAATGTTTGATGTGTACATCTGTACACGTTACACAATCCCTTTAAGGACAGTTATTTCTTTCAGCACACTCAGGTGTTATGTTCAATACTGGTGAACATACCTGTGTGCATTCAAGTTAATTAATTTTTCTCAGCTTCAATACCTCAAGCTGATGATCTTTTTTTAGTTCTTGCAAGTGATAAATTTGTCAGTTTTGTCGGAAAATACAGTTTAGGTACTGAAAATTCATTCTTGAGGTAAATGAGAGAGATTTTTAAATTCTAAAACTGTGTTAATGGGGCAGAAGGAGACCTGATAATTCAGAATAACTTTTCCTTATTTAAAGAAGACCTCCATTATGTGAGAAGACTGAGAATTCAGGAGCCTTTGCAACATAAGCAAATTCTCCTTACAGATCTTTCTGCCCCTCATTTCAATGACTATCCCACTATGAGGGAACTCACTTGGGTAAGTGAGCAAGCATTGGATGTTAGTATTGCTTTTATTTTGGAACTTAATAATATAAGCACCAGAATTAACAAAATTGTCTTCTGCTTTGAAATGTCCAAACTGAAAGCTAAAACATAGTTAAGGGAAAACTACCCCTACAGTAATTAAATTGGAATTCTCAACTTGATTGTCTTTTGCTCAAGATTTCAATTTGATTCTCCTGATCATTTCAAAACCTCTAAATTTTTTGCTTAGTAAAAATAAGGTAAGGCTTCCCCTACTGGTCTGTTTTCCACTTTTTGTGTGCAAGTAGGTTAAGCTACAGATGTTTCATACACAGTTTTCCTGCCATTTTATTTATGACCTTGAATGTTAAAAAAAAAAATTCAGTGCTCCAGAACTATGATAGTACAATTCCAATTCTTGTACCAATCAACTGGACTGTTGATGCATTGTCATCCTTCCCTTCTGCAGGTTGTGGTAGCTCAAAAGTGTCCAGTTCCAAGGGTCACTTTCTCTGTGGCATGACCAGAATGGAGCATGTCTGTAAGATGCTCAAAGTGTTATTATGCAGAGGTTTACTAAATTCTAGCTGCAATTATATTATCACAAGATAATTTGTGATAAATAACCACTGTTTGGATTACTAGATAGGGTCATGGAATCTGAATATGTGGAGACTTTTCCAGTACTCTGGAGCACAAGATGTTGTTTTAAGATCTCTTATTTAAAACATCCTCATTACTCCAATTTTTAAAGCACGTCTTTTTCCTGATCATGGAAAAATTTGACAGCACTGGTTCACCAATAACAGCAAAACTTGATGACATCAGGGTTTATAAGCTGTAGTAGAATCAGTGGACAATGGGCAAAACCTGCAAACATGTCTTTAGATCCGTAGACTTATTCTTTTGTCAGATGATGGGCAGCAACTGATTTGGAAGGAGAAATTTCATTCAAGGCTGCCAGAAGTATCTATGGAGAAAGACGAGTGGAAAAGTGAGGCTTTTCTGGTGAATGTGTAGGACCAGAACCCACCTTTGAATAGTTAACACTGTCTTGGATTTTCAGAGAGCTTTAGAAATTACTTCTCTCCCTTCATTCAAGTGGGAATAATAAAACCCTTGGAAGGGAAAGCCATACATGTTAACTAGAGTGCACAGTAGGGTGTGTATTTTAATAATCTTCCTTTATAAAACCAAAACATCTTTTTAAATTTCTTTTAAGAAGTCACTTCAGAAAGCACTGTACTGAGTTCTCAACAGTTTTTTGCTGCCTTTCACTGTTAACTTCAACTCCCGACAGCAAATATGATCTCTTTTATCAAGACTTGGACAGGTGACTAAAAATTAGTAGGCTTGTTAATCACAGCTGATGTCCTTCACTTATCTTTCAAGTCCTTCTGGGTAACCACACTTGATTATTTTCTTCATACCATTTGAGTATGAAGTGTTGCCTCTGAGTGACCATGTGCAGGTGGATGCTGTTTAGCTGGTTTTGTCCCAGTTCTGAGGGTTCTGTCTTCCATGGCTGGAGATAGAAAGTCCCATATCATTGGTCTCATCTCAGCCATGGCGCACAAGGTGGAAGACACAGCTGGAAAATACTTTCTTCTGTTGCATGAAATCTGTCTGATAGGAGCACACGGCCTGAATTTTCCTTTTTTAAGTGTCACTTTATGATCTGAAGGAGACTTTGCAGTGGTAAATAAAGAGGGGAAGGATGGGCACCTGGCCCTGTAGCAGGAGGGAGTCAGGGATGCAGAAGCTGTTCTCACATGTCCCATCCTCTCCAGGGCAGAGCCTGATGACAAAGATGCCTTGGTACGAATTCTTCTCTTGAATAACCCAATGATAACAAAATAATTTTCCTGTTGGTTTGTAAATTGAATCTGAATTAAGAAATCCAGAAGTAAATTTCTCTCTCAGATATGTGTTTATGATACTGTCACCTCTTTCCTTCTTATTATTTTTTTCTCCTCCCGCAGACATAATTTGGTATAGCATGACCCCCAAAAAGTGATGATAAAATAAGTGTAACCAAATCATTGGAAAGACATTTTATTTTGAAAGCAGTGAAACTAAATGAAGACTTTATTTTGTACAATGAAGGCTATGTAGAAAAAATTGACAGTATTCTAGTTTTGAATTTGAGAGTCTTCAATGGAATACGACTTCCGGGTTGCAAGACACTCTACTTTTGAGTTACTTCAAATAATATTTCTAAATAACTCATTGCTTCTTTACATCTCAAAGTTAGTGTGACTGCTAAGCAAAAAGAAAATCTCTTTAACAACTAAGCACGTTGTCCAGCAATGCTGAAGAGGAAGAGAAGCATTTACTAAAGAAAGATCTATTTAGGTGCTTTGACGATACAGTCAGATGTTTAACAGAATTATTTAAAGGCAATTTAGACAGCAGTATCTACTTCCCACTGAATTTCACTTAGTCACTTCTATAAATCCCATATGTATGTTCTACATCTTTAGGCACATAACTTTAGTTGAAAATCTGTTAAAGCTATAGGCAGACTTCTGTTTTCTGCTACTGGAAGAAAATCACATTTTTAAGGCTAGTCCTCAAATTAACAAGAATTTCAACCTTAGAGAGGATTGTTCAATGGGGATATTAAAATTATTTGTGACATTTAGTCAGTATGGCCTGGTAGAAACATCTGTGCATATTATTTTTCACTAACATAATTAATTTTGTAAAAAATGTAACCGCAACTGCAGTGCTTTCATCAGCTTTCCTTTTTCTCATTTCTTTTTTTCTTTCAGAAATTGGACTATTAAACTCTGCTGGCTGAATACCAATTCTAATATTTTCTAAAATTAAATAATCATAAATCTAACTAAGTATAGCTATTTTCTTGTAGGAATGGAATAATCTGCTAAGTAACAAACTCCTACAGAATGGGAGACATAAATTTGTGTTTGGTGTTTGCTTTTTCCTTTTAAATATATATTAAGCTTTTCTACTTTTAAGCTTACACACTAGTAGGGACTAGGGATGAGTAAAGCCCACACTGCAATATTTTATTCTAAAACAAGTATGCAAATAATTCTATGGATTTATTTAACAGATTACTCATGTAGCCAACACAATGAGAAGCACATCTTCATATACACTTGTCTGCTATGATGATATGCCACAAGACAGAAGGGAAGAGTGGACAGTGTTTTTCTTTCTAGTCTCAATTGGTGTTACCATTTATTTTTCTTAATATTATTCAACTGAATGCATGGAAGAGAGTTCCAGATGCATCATATAATGCACATATAATGTGTGTACTATATGCCTGGTTTCATAATAAATACAAATCTTCACTCTTAAAAATGTATATAAGGTTAGTGGGGACACTGGTATGGTCTCAGGCCAATTCCACTTACTCATTCTGTAAAGACCTATCCTTATAATAAATCAATTCATATAAAACCCAAAAACTTAGAGCCTTAACATTAATACTTTAATTTTGAGCTTTCGGGCTAGGGAGTTTTCCTTAATATCAATCATTAAGGGTGTTCAAAGATGTAATTTCATATAAAACACAAATATTATCCATGGCTGGTTGGTACCTGCATTTCAGTAAGAAAATCCTGCATGCAAGATTATTAATGAAAAGGTAGCACATAAATTTGACAGCAGGTGACTCCACCTGGTAAATACTTGGATGCTTCCCAATAGGTTTTGGGATAATCTGTTCAGGAAATGAAAGAAATAAGAGGTAACTTCAGTGATGTCAGTAAATCAACTGGAAGGTGTAAAGGGTGAACACCTAAAGGGTGAACACTTAGTAGTTTTTAAGTAGGCCAGTAGCATTTCTCTTGCATACACAAGAATAAAGCAGAAGGTGGTTAAATAGTCACAGCTTGCAAAATATTCTGCTAGAAGAAATAATAATATGTATTGGTCATTTGCACATAAATATAGAGTTGTAAATGTTTTAGCAATTGCAAACAGTGTGTGAAGGAGGATCTACTGAGACAAATAGCTTATGGATGATATATAGTGAGAGTAAGTGACCTTTTTAACTCTTGTCAGCTGCTCTTGGAGGCTTAGGCCCCAAAGAGGTTCCTATTTTATTTGTGTTATTTTTTTCTCTGCTGTATTTTTTAACATGAATTGATTGACCATTTGCAAATGATTCTGTGGCACTGTGAAACATTCTGGGGATCATTATTAATAAAGTGACACCCAACTCTACAATAAATTTTATCTAACCCAGATTTTACAGCCCTTGTGTTAGCTAATTATTAGAAAACGCTGAATAAATGTAAGATAGCTGTAACTTTTTTGAGACTAAAGTAGGCACTGCTTTCCCCTATGTGCCCTGACAGAGATGCATTTAAATAGAAACCTAGATGAAAAATGGTTAAGAAAAAAAGGGTGGAATACAGCAAGTTGGACAATCTTTGATAGGGCAGGTTGCAACCCATAGCAGGTTTAATGTCTTCACACACTCAAATGCTCTGGTGTCTGGTAGGCAGGGGTTCCTGGCTTCCTTCTGACATGCAGGATGAAATGGAAGCACTGTAGAGGTTTTTAGGGCAAGAGACTTGTCCTATCCTTTGAAATCCTATCCTTTGAAATCTACAATGCAACTATCCAATATTTTAAATCTACAAGAATAAGCTGCTGTGCTTTCATGCTGGGCATGATTTGACCAGACATGAGGAGCTCTAGACT
Organism: Urocynchramus pylzowi; assembly: GCA_013397555.1. Classification (NCBI taxonomy): domain Eukaryota; kingdom Metazoa; phylum Chordata; class Aves; order Passeriformes; family Fringillidae; genus Urocynchramus; species Urocynchramus pylzowi. The sequence continues at coordinate 24,672 of VZRH01003726.1, read as the reverse complement.
GGTCTACCAGAGATCACCACTGATCATGGCAAATGCCTATCTGCTAATTTTAAGTGTTAGTGACTTTAAAGGACTGTCTGAAACTGATTTATTTTGGTAGTCTACCAAGAGTGATGAATAAAACTCAGCATTGAAGGAATCTGATTGCAGGAACAGTATTACTAGGAGAGTTATATTCCATGTTCATAGTACAAAGCAAAATATTTCTAATGTATTTATTTTTCAGAGTTGAAAAAGAATTTTACTTATCCTGCATCAGAATGTATATATAAGGCCTGACATTTTCATACGGCTGTTGCTGATTTCATGGAAGAAACACACTTCATTCTAGCTAATATAATCTATTTTTGTAACAGACATTTGGGTCAATCTGTTCTCATACAAATTTTTAATAAACACATTCTTTCTCCCACCCAATGCAGTCAGAATAGATGGGGAAATGTAAAGCAAATGGGCAAGCTAGGAGCATTACATCTTTACATTCCAAGAAATGTGGTTATTGTTTACTACTACATAGTGTGAGGAAAATAAAAATAAATCTTACTTTTTATTGTAGTCTATGAAGTTTCAGGGTACAGTTTAAAAACTCTATTTTCAGAGCTGAAGAATAAAAGCTGGTATTTCTGCTGACAGATGGCTGAGGATGTTGTTATCCTGTCTGCATGTGCAAACAAGGATTATTGCAGTCTCATTGCCTACACCTTGCTCTCAAACTTTGGCCTTCCTTTTATTTACAAAGCTATTTATTAAACAACATAGGAAGTTGATTTCACTGTGCCTCTTTTTTGACAAGGCTTGTAGAATATAAATGAATTAGGGTTATGTTCTGAAATTATTTTATCTTGCAGCAAGATTTAATAGGATGTACATGTAATTAAAATTAAGACTTGATTGCCAACACCAGATCTACTCTCATGCTTATATATTTGGTAATCTTAGAGAGCGAGCGCTAGTATTAAATTTTTCAGTAATTGAAAAGTACTATTGAATTTTAAATTATTTAGCAACTATTGCACAGTTTTTAAATTTAATAACCTAACCAGTTTGGCTAAAATTACTGAAATCACTTGAGTTTCTAACACATTTCAAACTACTTAGAACAATCTGTGAGCTTGAAGAGTCAATTCCACAAACATCATTAAACAGCTTCTGTCATTCTGCACTTTATAAAAGAAAAGACAATTGAATCCTTCATGAAGGACTTGCCTTCATGATAATCAGAGAGTAGAGAGAAATAGTTCCAGTGGTTGAAGTCTGTTGTGTGTGTTTGTGTGTGGATTGGCTTGGGTTGTCTGCCTTGTTTTTTTGTTCATTTTGGGTGTGGGTGTCCTGGTTTAGGGCAAATTTCAGAGGCAACTTTCAAAGGGGGCCCTCTAGAAAACAGATTCAAGCAGCCCCTCCCCAACTGGTTTGGGAAAAGGTTTCCTTGGAGAAAAGTGGAAAAAAACTATTTATTTAACAAGCAAAGTATTCACAAGCATTAAAAAAAAAAAAAAATCATAATATTAAACTCTCTTTGCTCTGGGAACCAGTCCTAAAGGTGCAGAACTTAATATCCAGCATAAACAGAACAGACTGGGGATACAAACATCATGTCACCCTATGGCAGTGGGGTTGGTTGGTTTGGTTTTTGAGGCTTTCTTGGATAAGGTAAAGCATCCTTTTCCTGATGCAGAAGAATTTTTTCCGGAGAACAAAGATTTGGGTTTTGGTGAATTCCCAAGAAAATTCAAGCCTCGGGTTGTATTACATTCTGGGGAAAGAGATGTCTATCCACTATGTGGCTTTGCACTGAGAAATGTGACTGACAATCTCTGATCAGGAAAGCTTCAGAATTAGAGAAGCTGTGCCAAGGTGCTTCTCAGGAAAACATTCATATCCTAGTGCCAATTATCAGGTGTCAGTTATTTATTCTTAATAATAGCTATTGAAAAAGTCCCAATGCTCGATTCTATTTTTGCAGAACCCATGTGTAGCTAAATCCCAATTTTAAGCCTTTAAGTAACAGAAGCTCAGTTTGGCTCCAAGATTCATTGCCCAGATCATGATTTTTTGGAGATATTTTAATTAAAATAAACTAGGGCCTGAAATTCTGGTGTGAGCATGAACAGGGGGAAAAACCAAATAAAAATCTCAACATTTCCCCCCCTGCATATTCTGCTTTGATTGACAGGATAGGGTGAGAAAGGAGAGGTGGGGTGAGAACTTTTCTAATGAGTAATTTGATGGCTCCTTTATAGGGAAGTACTATCGATCTTTTTTTTGTCTGGAGGGGTTTTCTTGGGGGCTGAGAACTAGAAGTTCTAGCATAAATCTCTGTTAAAAACAGTATGTCATACTGTCTCATGATGAAGGCAGATCACAAACAAATATCAATTAAGCAAAGTATTTACAGGAACAAAACAGAGAAGGTGTACTAATTGTGTTAATGAGCTGCAGCTCTCATTTTCTGTGGCTGACCAGGGAAAGGAGGGGTCCATACTGTAGCTGATGAAAAGCAGAGCTTCAAGAAGTCTCTGTAATCTTCCTGAATCACTACCGATAGAAATTTGTCATCACTGTATTTTAATTCTGCTTTGGCCTTTTTGCTACTGGTTTTGTCAATACTAATTTAGGCGATTTTTAGCATTTTATAATATACAATCCAAAGTATTGAAAAAAGTGGCAATGTAGCAGTGTTTTTGTGCATTTCTGCACTGCATGCAGCCCATGTCAGTATCTTTGTTGGTTACCTTGGAAACTGTCATGGGGGACAGCGTGATTGGCTGCATCCTCCAATTGATTATTAAAGTCGTGGGCAGTTTCAAGTGCCAGACATCTCATAGGTTGCACAAGTAAGTAGCACTAAATGATTCACAATTTAAGATTCTTTTATTTTGAAGTAAACCACATTAAGCAGTACGTCTGCAATGGCTTGGAAGTTTGACTAGAATGAGTAATGGATTGCAAATTTCCTCTTTGTAGAAACTATAGAGTTTTGGGGGATGTGCCTTGGTTTTTCTTTTTCTTCCTGGCTGTTTCTACTGTGGAACACACACAGTATGTCTGAGAGGAAGGAGGAAAAAAAACCTCCCAACCTCCCCCACACCAACGAACCCAGAACCCCAAACTGAAACAATAGTATCTTAGATCTGTTGCAAAATATAATCTTTTATTTTATATTGTCAGAGTCCACAGAAGTCCACATCCCTTGAGCTGCTTATAGGCTTCCCCTTTTTTATGTCTTATGAGTTCTTAGAAATTGTTTATTAGCCTGTCCTGCTCCCATTGATGAGTTGATGAATCACTACAGCCTGCAGAGTGATGCATTCAATATCTCAATTGTGCTTTACATACCTTTTTTTCAAAAGATGTGTAGGAACACATTTTTTGTTTTCAACCAAAAATCTGTTGGTGACTAAGGCCTCCTTATGTCATTTTTTTTTCAGCTACTTTTGAAAAAAGCAACGTGGATAGCATAAAAAAAAAGTCATTGTCTTGAGAATGTCTTTACAAAGTCATGACTGATAATTTAGTTCCCCTATGCTTTCGGTATCTGATGTTACTTGACCATCATTACCTACAGAAATACCTGGTTTTAGTGACAAGTTGATATCACACTGCAAAGAGTTAATGGCCCAAATTATTCTTGGATGCTTCTATGATTATATTAGGAGTGAAGAATGGTTTAAAGTAAAACTACTGTACCATTTGGAAATAGTTTAGTGTCTTTATTTTTCAGCTGCTCCTTTCTTAGTAGCATTTCATTTGCATCCTTGAATGACTCCAATATTCTCAGAATTGTAGCCTTTCTTTCAATTCAATGTCAAATGTATAGCTATAGTATATCTTCACCTCTATGCTCAGCCCTGATAGCCAGTGAATAGTAATAGAACAGGCTGCCAAGGAGCTTTTTCAGTCTCCACCTTTGAAAGTTTTCAAGACCAAACTGGATAAACCCTGAGTGATCAGAGCTGATCTAGTTTTTAGCAGGAGATTGTGCTAAATGACCACTGAGGTATCTTCCAGCCTGATTTATCCTATGCTGTGAACCATCACACTGAAAACTGTGTCTTATTTCCAGCTTATGTTTATCTGACTGTAGCTTTTAGCCATTGGTTTCCATTACTCATTGCCCTGTTAAGGAATTTTATTGGTACTTGCTGCCTCTCTCATTGCAAGTGAATACTGAAATACAGCAAGCAAACCAACTCTCAGCCTGTTTCAAGACCAGAAGCTGGACAGACACTTGGTTTGTCTACCTTGTAAGTCATTTGCTCTATTTTGCCCTGGACAGGACAGGACAAAATAAGTAACTTTTATTCTAATGCATATATTGAAGCAGGGTGCAGAATTCCCCTTTTGGAGTTTCCAGTGGTTGCCACAGAAGTCTTTTCATGTGTCTTGTTTCAAGGTGGTCAAAAATACTCAAAGCAGATCTCAGAATCAGAAACATTCTGATCAAATAATTTTCTGTGTGATTTCTTAAGCCATTATTTGTTATGTGAAAAAATGAATCTGAAGTAAATTCTGTTGTATTTCTCACAACTTTCCTCACCAGCTGGGCAGTCAGACTTTAAGGATAGGCAGCCAGACACAGGGATCTGCAGGGCTGTTCCAGTCTCAGCTCAGCTGCAGCTACTATCACTCAATCTCTTAAAGCAGAAAGTCCCAGGAATTTAAGGGCTAACCCTCCAGAAAAATCAAATACCTCTTTCTGCATGGATAGAGCACAATATTAAATTCTGCTTGTTTTTGATGCCTCGCAAAAATTAAGTTTATTACATGTACATGACTACCTTCATCAACAAAGTTTGTGATCTTTTAAAAGAATAAAATCAAGCTTTTAGTCCAGACCAATTGCCTCTAAAATAATTTAGCTGGGAATCAAATATTTTTCTATAATTTGTCAAACAGTTGCAGCAGCTTTCCTTTATGTTGCCAATAACAGAAGTTGGGCATCTGGCCTGTGGTTACCTGATTCATCCCTTTTGGCATTTCTAGTATGGACACAACATTGCCTCTCTTCCAATCTTCTGGAGCTACTCCAGTTTTCCATGATTTATTAGAAAGTTAATAGTAGCAGACAGGAGATTGCCTCTAATTCTTCTCCTTTAGTATGCTTTAGGGGGTTTTTGTTTGTGCTTTGTTGTTGTTGTTGTTGTTTGTATTTTTATTTCATATAAAGCATTACTGGTTGTACTTTTTAAAATTGCATCTCTAATTATTATACTATGAATTATATAATTTGTTGCTGTATTTATACTGTGGCAATTTTTTTTCCCCTTTATAAAGGGTTTCTAATTTTAATAATAAAAAAATAACCCTCCAAGACTTATTATTAACTAAAAATTACGGAATTGACTTAATCTTAGCAGTCTGACTTTCTGGGAGAGAATCCTAAAATCAAACTGAGACAGAGTGGATTGAGATGATTATATTTCTTATTGAAACATGAAGAATAAAGCTTATTAAAAGTTCTTTGTACCACTAATCCTGAAATCAAACTTGAAAATAAAGAATATGCTTAAATATTTTAAGATTTGCTGGGCTAAGGACAGTATCTCTACTTTATCTGTGCCACATAACTTTTAATTTCTATTACTTACTATCTTCTTCACTTTTTTTATTAATCTCATTTCCACCATCACCTGATCACTGCAATGAAGTTGTCTCTTTCTCACTCTATCATAAACTTGGAACTTTCAACATGCTGGTCTTTAGCAACCTTTGAATTTTCAATATTTGTTTTCCTAAGTTGTTGTTTTGTTTTGTTTTGGTTTGTTTTGTTTTGGTTTGGTTTGGTTTTTTTTTTTGCCAACCACAAGATTTCTTATTTGGAGGGAGAGACCCTTTGTGAGCACTGAAGATGGGGAGTGCTACTTATTTGTTCATGTTGAAAGAAATTGGTCAGGATAGTTAGTAACTATAAGACCAGCAAAGTCCAGAATAGGTTCAGTTGCTGTGTTTGAAAACATAATAACATTTTACTACTCTGGCTGCTGAATAAGATTGTTGGCCAGTCTGCCATGAGGAAATTCTCCTGACACGTTGCTGAGCCCATGCATTCTGAATTGGTGTTCAAGAACTGTTCTGTAGGCCAGGGATGAACCTTCCTGGCTTTCTTAGAGCATGAAATATGCATTTCCAACTAAAATTTTGAGGTTCTTGACTTTCTGAAACAAGTGGTGTATTTCCATCTGCAGCCTAATTTAAATGCATTTAAAATTCAAATTTAAGGGGATTTCAATTCTGGTGACCACCAGCAGCAAAAATATCAATTAGATATGTGTTTGTTTCTCATGCAGGAGAATTTCTGATTTATCTTTCATAACAGCTTATGAAGAGGGTGATAGAATTCATACTTTTGGTTACATCTTACATTGCAACCTAAGCCAAGAACTGACACCCTGTTGGTCAGGGTGGTGGTAGCAGCCTGATTAAATGGTGGCTGCAGTCCTGTTGGAATGATGGATGTGGTTCTGTTGAAGCTGTGATCCTGTGGAAGGGCCTGGTGTTCCTCTGGAGGTCCAGAGGTGGTTATTGAGCTCTTGTCCTCTGGGCATCCAGTGGTAGTGCTCTCATGGTGTTCCAAGTCTCAGATTATATCCAGGCAGGAATGTTTGATTCCTCCCTCTGGGTGGGGCCTCTCACAACGGGATGATGTAACTCTGTGAGTCACACATTGATGGCCCATTAGTGCAGCTAGCCACCCCCCACCCAGGGAGTTATCAGGGATGAGTCATGCAGGAGGTAAGGAACACTGGCCCACTTATCTTAGTATTTTGTGTGGATGGGAATAGAGTACATACTTTTGGTTACACCTTTCATTGTAACCTAAGACATTTAGTATCTCAGTTACTGGTATGATGTAATGCTTTATTGATGATTTTTTAGTCCTCTATTCAGAAAGTTTGCCTCTTATATGTAAAGGTTCAGGTTGCTTCATGCAGTCTTTTTTTCTCATGGAATCTTTATTCAATATTATATAAACTCATATCATTACCTTAATACCAACCATCCAACTGTTTCCTTCATTGTAAGAACTGTAAAATACAATTATTTTCTCCTCCCCCTTAAGATCTACTCTTCCTTAAGTTGAACAAATATTTACCTTTACTTGGTTTTGCAGTATTTCCTTTATAACCTTTCTTCTATATCTCCAGTTCTATAAAGTCCTGATTCTTATGCAGAATTCTTTAATGAAATCTCAAAGACCTGGAATGTTGCTTAGTGCTTTTTCCAATGGATAATTAAGTGTTTAAAATCAGATTCTGACACAGAGAAGCACCATCAACTATCATCTGCCAGGAAAACTAAGCACTGCATTAAGGCAGCAACTGCTGCTGCCTGGTTTTCTGCCCGGTGTCTCTGCCTGTTCCATTGCATTCTGGGCCCCTGGGCAGTCTCTAGATTTGCCTTCTCTGCTGCTTCTTGCTCTCTTGTTTCACCTTTTCTCCTTACCATTTTGTTGCTGTTGTTCTCTGTTTCTAAGGTTTTGTCATGCCCCCAGCTGTGTCCTGTTGTGCACAGGACTGGGCACACCTGAACTGAACTGCCCAATCTGCATTCTGTGCCAACTCACTTTGTAAAGATTTGGGGTTCTTAACTAATTTTGAAATTAATGAGATTTGAATATGAGGAAGGGGTTTTCTAACTTGCATGTCTAAATATAGTTTAATTATTTTCCCTTTGTCTGTACCTTATCCACACCTCAAAGATTTACTTGGGCACATCAAGTGTTAAAAATTTGGGAGGTACTGAAACACATGCCCCAGATAAAGAGCTGCAGTGTCAGGCAGCTCTGAAAAAGCATCTTTGTGTACCAAGTGATTCCACAGGATATTAGGTGCTGCTTGTAGCAACAAGTCCCTGTAGCTGTGTCTGGAACAGTGAGGATACAACAGCAGTTAATAGATGGTGTTCTGAATATGCAGTTACACTGAAATTGTCTCCTGTAACACCTCTACAGTTAGCAAAAATGAGCTGACTTAGCAATAGTGATACCTGGCAGGTTGTGCCTGACTTCAGTCATCATCTCTCCATTAAGAGAGCTGTAAAATTCTCAGCCTGATCATACTTGCATCAGTTCATATCTGCATCCTAGGAAACATCACTGTGATAAACTGGAAGATACAGAGCAGCTGTTACAGCTGCTGGTGGATATAAAACCCATTAACAACAAAAAACCCCAAAACAGAAAAACACCCTCAAGTCAGTGATTGTTTATCAATGATTGTGTTTAGGCTGTCTACAGGCCTGTAGTTTCTGTGAAACTAAATATTTTCCTGACTGGATTTATGTAAGAAAGGGCAGGGCTGCTCCTTGCAGCCCATGTTTGATGATAGACATTGTTAGAATGCAAAAATATGGTGTCTGGCTTCAAGAAGCAATCTTTTTTTTCAAGAGGAAAGAGGTAAATCCAAAGGGAAATTCTTTTCCTTGTCTATGAAAATGATGCTATGAAACATGGTTTTATCTCCCTTTTACCTGAAATTAGGCAAGTTATTTCCTGTGTTATACTAACTAGATTATATTTCAGATACTGAAATAGTTCAGAAGCTGCTTGCTACTCATTTAGTACCGTTCTGTATGCCACTCAGAAGCCTGTGTTCAGTTTATTGTGTCTGTGTTATACCTGCTGTTCTGGACAGAGTATTCTATTAGCAATATAAGAAAAATCTAGCTCTCTAAAAGTAGCTTTGTCTTTCATATTGTTTGATCTCGTTACTATTTTTCATGGTCCCAGACAAGCAACATTGATCAG
>VZRH01003726.1:4392-15666 GCA_013397555.1 Urocynchramus pylzowi | reverse complement strand
TGGGGGTGTGGGGGTGTGGGGGTGGGGAGTGGGGGGTTTGCTTTTTGTTGTTTTGTGGGGTTTTTTATTTCCATGAAAACTCACATGCTTGACTGCTAGCTTGATGACAAAAAATATTTGATTCAAATTGTGCAAGTACTTTCTGAATATATTATTACAATCTATTAAAATAAATGTAGAAACTTGCTTACAGAATGGAAAAATGATACCTGTCTGCCCCCCTTTGCTGCTCAGACTAGCAGTAATCTACAGTGGCTTAAAAGTCATGAAACCACTTGTGCTAAAGTAACATCATTTGATATTTTAATTTGAAATTCCTAGCTCACAGTAATGAGCAGGCATTTTCTTGTAGGATGTAGGAAAGCTACACAATTCAAACTTCAAAGTTCTTATAGCTCTCCTGACTGCAGCTGGTCCAATGGTGGGTGCTGAGGTGTGGTTTGAGGATGTCTTTGCCTGACTCAGTCATGGCCAAGAATTAACAGGGAATTCAGAAATTCTTTCAGTCCACTGATGCATATTCACTGAAAGATGCCATCTGCAGATGATGTGTCAGAGATTGGTCCCTTTGTGCCCTTTTAATAAAGAGACAATGTATTAGGGAGAGAAAGCAACTTTTTGCTGGGATCAACCTAAACACAAGAAATTCAAAGCCAGTACTTCAGAATGTGATGAAGTTTGGGGGTTTTAGTGTGCCTCTTGTTTTGGAAATAATTGTCATTTTGCAGTGTTAAAGAATAATTAATGTCTTCTCTAGGTTGAATCCAGCATTAGACTCATTTGAAATTTTAGATTGTCGCTAGTCTTCAATCTGTTAACTCTCCTAAGCATTGGTTAGTCTTTGTTACTAAGAAAAAAACAAGAAAAGAAAATTGTGAAGGTCTAATTAAAGATGGATTTGTTTACTTTTTTTGTCTGGTGCTTAATAAGTAACTGTTAGCAGATTTAACCTTGGAGGCTGGAGATTAGTCCTGATGTACTACATTGAATATTCACAAGGAAATTTCAAACACATTTTATTTGTGATAGGCTCTAATCCAAAAGTTAAATTATGAATTTGGAGGAAATCTTAGCATACAACACAGCAGTTAACGTACTTTAATATGTGACATCTTTACGTATCTTTATTTGTGAGAAATGTTGAAATACATAGAAAGAATTTGACCAAACCCCCTCTAATTTAAAATCAAAGTTGTCAGTTAAGACAACTGTACTGCTCATTCTATGGTAGCTCAAGGATGATAATGTGCAGATGAGCCACTGCTTCTCTGGGCAGTTCCACCAGCAGTCACAGGATGCTTCTCACTTTGGATTGCTCTTCCAATGCCTTAACGAGACAGATTACCTAATGTAATAGTTCTACTTTAAGGGCAGGAGAAGAAACAGAGAGATAAAAATAGGTATGCAGATGGAAAATGTTTTACTTTTCCATATGCTAATAGCAAACTACTAGGCCTCTTAATCATCCCTCTCATTAGCGGCTGCATTTTCAAAATGGTCTCAAAAAGATCTTTAAATGTGAATAGCCAGAGAAATATCTGCATAGATAAAATTAAGCAAAAATTTGAGGAAGAAAAAAATAGATACCAAGAGTTAGTGTCATGGAATAACTGGGATGCAATTTTGATTGTGCAAACAGCTTGCAATTTTTTAATCTAAAAAATTACTTTAAATACCAATCTCTTTGAACAGTGTAATGAGAAATATTTTACATTATTTCCTGTTGTTGAAGGTGGCAACTTTTTTAAAATGCTTGAATTAGACTTTTTGTTACTTTGGAAACTTTGAGTATGAAGAACAGATGAGTTTTAAGGCCAGGGACTCACTGGTGCCAAGGACAGCGAGGTAAAACACAATGATTATAGGTGGAAACTTAGTGAAAGCAGTGTAGTATTCAGCAGATTTATTTATAGATGCACAATAGAAACCTCAGATTCAAATGTCCAATTGTGTATTTTCTGAGGAACAGAAAGCTACTCTTCAAACATGAAAAAAAAAGTAACTCTCCAGCAATGCCCTATATTGCTGATGCTATCAGTGGTCACTGAATAGTTTGTTATTATGTGTTATTTTAGAGGCCTTGTTTGTTTAGAATTTAAGTCAAGATAAATAAAATGTGTTGCATATTATGTGATTTGTTATGAATATAAAATAAGACAGCTCTGTTTCTCTGAGATTTTTGTAACATGGTTGAATTTCTCAAAATGGACATGATTCATTGCTAAGAGTAATGATATTATGGCAGGAGTCACTGTCAAGTTGTAACCAAAATCCTCCTTAGACTCCCTTTACCACAATATACATTGTTTAGCTTTTGCTTTACTTTGCAAAAAGATTTATATTGAGCCTTCTAAACACTAAAATCTTCTTAACATAGGTTCCATCTTTTCTACATTGTATGTGATAGATGTTGATGGATTCTCTGGAGCACAGTGGAAATAAATCATATCTACCCAGTGAATACTCACTATGTCCCTGATTTATCTTATTTGCAGATGGACTTTTTTCTGCTCATATGTTGAAACAGCCATTTGTAAAAAGGTTCTGTATCAAGAATGACTTGTTTGGTACTGTAAAAAGATATATATATCATATAATGTGTGGTGTTATGACTGTATCTATTTCCAAGCCTGTTCCTTGAATAACGTTGAAAATTTATGCACACTCTAATTATTATTTCTGCCCATTGGACTCAATGGAATTTGCTAGTTTATAGAACTGGTTTTAAAACTCCTTTCCAGCACAGTTTGTAATTAGGATGTCAGTGACTGCAAAAGTTCAGGTAAAACAGGACGAAATATTCTAGGACTCATGGCTGGGCAAAGGAATGCTAAGCACTAGAATATTTTAGTATCCCCCAATCCAGCCAGTTCTCAGGAAAACCACAGGCTGCATGGCTAGAAATTCAGGTTCCTGAGTTGTTGGGAAAACCTTTCCTACTCATTTTAACTATAGGAATCAAACAGACAACACACAAGCTGAATTTTGTGTTTTTAAAGCCCACAGTAAAGATATGTAGAACTTGCAGATGTGCAGCTATTTTAAATAATTTTAAGAAAGCTGTTCAAAGTACTGAAACAAATCACTGGTTTCTAATCAACTGCTACCTCTTCAATTCTCAAAGAGTTTCTAAAAGTGATTGCTAATGTTTCAACTCTTGCATTTCTAATCTCAGTTACCATCTGTAGATGCTATTTTATTACTACTTTTATTTTCATCCAGCCTTAATTCCTCCTTGCTCGTCTTTATTCTATTTTATAACACACAGACACACACACAAGTTAAAATGTATTATTAATATATCTGTAATTTTATATAATTCTTCTTCTATTATCCTTTATATTCCCATGTCCTCTTAATTAGTTGTTCCTTATTCTGTGACTATTTGGAGGACCTTTAAAAGTCTCTTTTTAAGAACAAAGTTTCCTACTCAATTTGTTGCACAACTTTATGGAACAGCATAAAATTAAGACCATAAATGTAAATTTTAGTATGTTATTTAAAATCTGTGTTTTACCAGCAGTTTATTTCAACTACTTAGCCTTCCTCTAGCATTTTCTTCTTGAAAATTCACTAATTTCTTTTATCCACATTATTTTCCTGTATCTGTCATGCTTTCTTTGTATTTATAATAACTTTTTTATTATAATAACTCAATCAGATAAATATACCTGATGTGTTTCATGCACCATGAAGTCTCTCAAGTTTTTCAAGCTCTGTTTTTCAGGACCTTGTTAAGACCATAATTTGGAAAGAGTAGATTATTCCAGATTTTGGAAGTATTTACCTGTTGCCAGAATTCACTGATCACTTTCATAAGGGTGTTTATCTTTGGGTGGTTGGTTTGGTGATTTGGTAGGTTTGTTTGTTTGTTTGTTTGTTTTATATGGGAAAAATCTATTCTTTAGGAATAGTATGTTTTTAATGTATCAGAATCAATCTGCCAAGAATCAGCAAGTTGCCTTGTGAGTGTAGTGACACAGAGGAACATATTTAGAAGGCATATGGTAGAGAAAGCAGGGTGTGCTGCACCCTGGGAGATCTCTTCCTATTTTCCTGCAGCACTTCACCAACTAGAGCACATGCATATGGGGCTCTCTTGAATGTGTATTAATTGAATAAGAGATGATTTCCTAATGATGAATTCTATGCTCATTTAGTTTCTTTCTTGTTTACAAAAATAACACCCTTGAACAGTCAGTATACAGTAATTGCTGGTCTCCCCCAAGAGAATTAAATAACATGCTTTTGTTATTCATTATGCAGTTGTTTTGTGCATAACATACAACTTCCAGCTGAAGTAAAGAAAAAGCCAGAAGACATGATATAGGTGTCTGTTCTCTCTATATACATAAATAGAGAAGATATAATTAAGATATGACATAACATGGAATAAATGTATATGTTCATGCCCAACTGCCTGCTCTCTTGTTTTCAAGCACATTGACACCTGCACACAAGGGCAAAAAGCATCTTTTTGCAGGGTCTTCTCCAGTGCAGTTACAAGAAGACCAAGTGAGCTGTTTGGGCTGTGTGTGTTTCAAATGCCAGCAGTGTCGGCAGCATCGCGGGGCTGAGCGTGGCCTGCAAGTGCTTTCTGAGGAGCCTGACTAATTAGTGCATGCTGAGCTCCATGCTGCTAGAGCTGAGCTCCTGATACCCAGGCTAAATATAATTCCACAAGAAGCCCTCCAAGGATACAGTAGTGGAGATGTATTTTGAAAGGTACAAAATGCAGAGGCAATGCACTGCTTCAGTCTTCTTATTATACCCACTACTTGCAGACTTTTTGATATCTGTATCTTTGGGAATGCCTCAAAAGCTGCTTTCTACTTCAGTGCTGTATATGGGTTTCTCATATTCACTTATATCTAAAGAGCAAAGTAAAACGATTGTCCCACTGAAAGATCTCTGGGGGCACTGACATCCCACATGCATTCTGCTAAGCTTCCAACGTTTTTACTGCATTTAGTTCTTATTTTTGGAAGTTATATTGGAATTATAGCCTCCTAGGCAGCCATTGTTAGCAATCTTACTCGCTGCCATAATCTGAGTTTCATTGATAAAAAGTGGCTTCAAGGCCACCTTTATATTTAAACCTACTCTGTTCATTGCATTTTTGTTCATTTGGTACACCAGAGTTTTCAGAGCTTTCCTGTGACTGTCTAACAGCATGGTGTCTAGGCTGCTTTCTATGGATTTTAGTTTTCTGTTCTTTTTACTTCATTGTCTTTTGAACAATTATAGCCTACTCATTTAAAAATAATTTGGCTCCTAAATTCCAGTGTTGCAAAGTACCACTTAATTTGGTCGCACAAAACATGTCAAGCTTAATTATATTAATTTTATTTTTTTGTCTAGCAGGTCAATCATACTTAGAGGATTTATTTCAGAAAGTTACTTAAGGCAAAGTCAAGAATAGCCTTTTCTCTTCTATGCTTCAGACGTAGCTCTTGCAAGATGCAATTGTTTGTTACATTCAAAATTGTCTTTCCAATTTATGCTGTGATATATTTGGTTTGATAGTTGTCCTAACAAACTTTGTTAGAGCTGTTCTAATCTCTGTGAAAACCAATTTCCAAAAAATTGCAAATGTATGACAGCAACATCCATCAGCATCAGAAAAGAGAACTCTTATCCAGAGCCCCAACAGAAAGTTGTGACAGTGTCAACTGGATCTCTGACTTAGTATAAAATCATGTAATAGGGACTAATAGTGGGAAGAAGATGGTCAAGCTCAAAACAGAAAAAATTTAAACTATACTTAATTGTTCATAGTGATCTAAACAGACGTGTGTCACCAAAATTAGGGTAAATATATAAATAAAGAGGCATAATTATTTTACTCTGCAGAGAAGGTCTTTCCCTTAACTCTATTTTAGATTGTTTTTTGGTGGGTGTGGGTGTGTGGGTTTGGGGGTTTTTTTGTAATGGTGTAAAACCTGTAGAGTTGTTCCTGATTTACACTGGCAAGAAATGTCCAAAGTTGCCATGGTGAGAGATAAAATGCAAAACAGTGCTTTGAATTTGCTGTGTAACAACATCAAGTATGGGTATTACTCAGCTGCTTTTGCCACATATGAGAATAAATTTACAAAGTTAATACCTTGATTAGTATGACTACCCAGAGCTGCTTCCAGTGACAGATTCTTGCTCTGACTGGTTCATTCACAGCTCTTCCAAGTGGCTCTGAAGACAATTTTGTCACCCTGTTTAAGATTTCCCTGAACTGCCCACGTCTGGCAAAGCAATCAATAGGAGTTGTTGAAGTGACCTTATGGTTGGCTTGTGTGGAATCAATACAAAATATCCCTAGGCATCAGAGGGGAGATCACACAAAACAAATTCATCAAGGCTTCACACCCTCTGTGAGCCCCCTATCACTGCTGGAGGACTGAGCATCCCTGTGCCTTTGACCTCTCTAATAAGACATCTAGTTTGAAAGACTAAGGACCTTATAGGATCTAAGACATCCTCTAGTTTGAAAGCTGTAGCCTCAAAAAATATAACAACCTGAGGATGTTTTCATTTCCATCTAGTACTTCATTAGATAAAAATTCGAAAGTATTTTTAATATCCCTGTAAATGTGGTAGAGACCAGGTTGGTGAAAAGATTGAATAATCATGTCTGTTGGGTGTCTTACAGCTTTAAAACACTGAGTATGATGGGCCTTGATGCTGCTGCTCCTGACCTGAATGTGGATTTTGCCATTAATTTCAATAGGTACTGTCTTGGGTGCTGAGCCAGTGTGTGCTTCCTCTACCTCACCTGTGAACCTGGCATAGTAATATTGTACAGACTTGCATGAATGAGATCTCTTCCAGATTACAGCTGTCTGTAAACTACCAAGTCTGAGCACAAAATGGGATGGGTGGAGAGAATGAAAGAGAACCCTCCACAGTAACACTGAAATATTTTAAAGAGAGATCCTTGAATGCAAAGTGGTAAATACTGACAGTATTCCTAGAGGTTTTTCCTGTGTATAGCTTCTTGAAAGGGATTATTCCACACTAAGTTTTGTGATTGGTTTGAGTGTTTTTGGTTTGGTTTTTTTTTTGTTGGTTGATTGGTTTTTTTGTTTTGTTTTGGTTTGGTTTTTTTTCCCTTGTCCTGGCATTCTGAATTTCCCCAGGATTATCATAATGTCCTCTAGGCCTGAATTGCAACACAGGTGCCTTGCCATCTTCACTGGCTCCCAGGCCATCTCCATGCTATACCCTTTAGGCAATAATACTCTTTCTGTAGGGGATAATGCAGCTCTTTAAAAACACTCTCAACTCAGCAAAACTGGAGTATTCAGACTTGGTGGTTGCTGCTGGACAGAAACATCTCTCAGTGAAATTTCTACCTTTTAGCATCTGGAAACAGAGGCAGATCCCAGGTAAAGTGAGTATTGATTCCACAAAACATAACAGGTTTCTGCAATCTGCTTTCAGGCTGAATCTTACACAAACATCATGAAGGAGATTTAGACACAGAGTGACATAATCTTGGTGCACATCTTTTGCTGTCTTTTAAGTGTTTTATTATCCTTACCCTATGCAATCACTCATTCTGCCTTGCCCTGCCTTCCTATCAAAGGATATGGATGCTGTAGATATTTCTTAGCTAAGTGCCAATGAAGCTAAAATCAAGGAATTTTAAAATTGCTGTCTATAGAGCTGTTAAACTAATTTATTCCACCACCTTGAAGGAAACAGGGCAGCTTTTTGTGGCGATTTCATGATTTGAAAAGAGGACTTCAGCTCTCAATCCATCATAATTCTCGGTGCCTGATACTTTGTATATTGTTCCAGTTCCCACTGAGTTGCTTCCAACTGTCTGCAATCAAAACACTTGGGGATGTTTTGTACAACCTTTTACTTGCCTCTCTTTTTTTTTTTAATCTGTAATTCCATTTCACATTAAAAGACTTTCTTTAATATGCACTTAAGTTCCACTGATCTCAAACTACACAAAAGATTTTTGTTTTAAGATATAGCAGGTCCTTGACTCATAAAATAGTACCTGAGTCAAGAACTGGGGTAAGGTCTCACCTATAGAGTCTTTAACCCTGTGGAGATGCATGTGGTGAGTTACAGAATGAAAAAATATGAGCTCCAGCATCTCAAGTCCTACAGAATTATCCAAACCAAGAAGAGATTATTATTATTTGCCCCTCCCATTTGCTCTTCTCTTACAGTTAAATGACAGTCATGCTTGTATCAAGTTTTACTTGTTTCCTGAGCAACTTATTGGACTAATTTTCTGTACAATACTGAGAAATTAGTATTTTTAAAGGGCCAAGAGCAGTATAACAGGAAGGTCTTACAAAATTGCTTTTGTCAATAAATTTACCTGTTTGGATTCTTTTAGATACACAGTAGTTGAAGCTGATGTGAATACCAGAAAATTGTGGCTATGAAAAAGTGAATTCCATTGCCCATGAAAAGCAGAATCAAGACACTTGCATGAATATTTTTTTCTGTGTATGTGATGTAACAGGCATCTTTATGCTGACATGCTGATTGCTAATGGGATGGTGTATGGTGACAAACTAGATCTGAAGACCTACACTGAAAGTAAAGAGACCAAGATAAAGGGTATTGAAACCTTGTTCAGGAAATTTCTACAACGGTTGACTATATTGTGTTGTCTTGGCATGAATTTATAGCTTTACAGGATTTGGAAATTGAAATCATGAATCAAAATAGTTTATTATTAACATTCCTCTATTAATTAGAGAATTAAATGTTATCTGATACATGGAAACAACTTTCACTTGCATATTTCTGATACTGCTGCATTTTATCCAAATGCTAAAAAATTCAGGAAATGTCACTTTGACAGAACACAACAGCCTGTTGAGGTGCAGTGAAAAGAATTCTTTTTTTTTTAAGTGGGATTTTGCACTTGTTAGTCACACCATTTGTGATACAGGGCTACTGTTCTTAGGCTACCATCAATCAGTGTCTCTTCTGTCTCTACTGATTTGAGTGACTACATCTCTTGAGAACCTATCATGAGACTCTTACTCCATCTGAGAGTTTATTTTGCATAACGAACACATTCACAGCAACCAATTTGAGAACCTTCAAGTGTTCTTAGTACATGGACTGGGATATTACATGTGGTGACAGGAAAATAATGCTATAGCCAAGGGTTGACAAGATGAATAAGTATGATGTTACTTTATTGCCCATTTTTTGCACAGTATCACATGCTGCTCAGCAAGGATGTGCGCCATTATTTAAGAGTATTTCACTTTTGAGGGGTATTTTTTTCCATCTTGAAAGCTAAGAATCAAAATACTCTGCAACTGTTATTTAAAATAGGACCATATTTGCTGGCTTCTCTGTAAGATTACAGTACTTGTAGTCTAATTGAGATATTTTTAGAGCCAGAAGCACCCAGCTGGGAACCAGGTCGTTTGCCCATTGTAAGACACCCAAAATCTTAGCAATCCTTAAACATGAACAGTTCTGCATTTTGCCAATACTGGTGTTCACACCAGTTATTTCCTCCACTTTTCAATCAAACACACAGACACAAGTGAGAACAAGAGGGAAACAATTTATTTGACAAGTTGCTTAAAATAAACGGGAAATTTTGAAGGTGATAAGAAATTTTAACTGGTAGAGATAGACCACAGCCCCATAGTCGGAGAAAAAGTGGTATTGTCAAAAGTGTATAGCAAAGCATGAACCCATTTGTAAAAGGAAAAGTGTTGTATGACTTTGCACACTGTCAATATCTAATGATGACACCCCTACCCCATAGGCTTGTCTGGGCACACAGAGCCTGCAGGGTTGCTAAGACAATGTTACTGCTATAGACACATTTAGACAGTGGTGTATTTACAGCTAGCAAAAATAATGAGTAATGCAGATCAACCCAAACGTGGCTCAATGGAACCTTTAAATTTCCAAAACCCAAGGATATACATTAATTTTCCACACATAATGCACCATGATATCCTCATATATTGAGTTTGTTTGAAATGTGTTCAATTGCTTTTTGCTAGGATAGCCAAACTGAGAGCAGGTTTCACTACACATGGCACAGGGGTACTCTGGGCCAGGAACAAGTGCTCTCTGACTATCAGTGCATACACCAGATCAGAGATATTTTGGCATTGCTTGAATTCTTCTTAATATGAAAATCAAGAATTCTTGTCATTCCAACACCAAATATTACCAGCCTTCAGCATCAGGTTCATATTGATATCTGGTCATATTAAGGTGTGGCAAATGACACATTTCTGTGGTGTAAGGGCAATTAATAGCAGAGACTCAGAAACAGCTCAGGAGCGTCAGATGTGCTCCCAAGTTAGCGCTTGCAGGTGAATTTCACAGGCCAGGATTAAAATGTTTTATCTTGAGACCTCCTGGTCTTATCATATGATTGCAGAAAGAAAAAAAAAAAAGTGCCTATTATACATCTAAAGTCAAATGATTCACTGCAGAGCATATCCACCATCTTCCTTTCAGAGCTATACTTCAAGAGGTTTGGCAGTGAAACAGCCTGGCTGTGTGAGAACAGAAACCTCCGCTGGTGAACAGGGAGAGTGGCTCTGTAAAATCAGCCACGGAACGAAAAGCTGAAAAATGGGGTGGGGGCCGTGGGTGTTTTGATTTTAAAAATGCTTAAACGTTCTTTAACTTAGTTGTTTGGGGTTTTTTTCTTATTGAATACATAAATGAGAAATTTATCACCCACACAATCTTGTCTGTTTCAGCAGCAAAAGTGCGTTTTCTCACTCCGTGCAATTCCAATTGTTACAAATGGGGAAAGGCGGTGAAAACGCCTCGACGACATGCCCCCAGCCCGCTAAAGGATGGCTATTTTGTTTCTGGGAGGAAAAACCGAGCAGCTACTTACTTGAGCCGAGAGGCACAGCGTGGCACCGGCGGTGCGGGAGAGGGGCAGGATTTGCTCCCCGCGCCGGGAGCGGGGCCAGGGTGGCCGCTGGCAGGACGGGCGGCGGGGGAGGCCGGGGCCGCCCTGGCCCCGCTCCAGCGGCAGGTGGATGCTGCGGGGCTTCCCCGCTCCCCAGCGCTCCGGCCAAGGTAGCTGTCGGTCTCTATTAAATGGCTGCCTGCTTTTCGGNCGCTCCGGGGGCGGCGGGGTAGGGCAGGGCAGGAGCTCCGGAGCGCCTCAGCCTCGCGCCGGGGACCGCGCCGTGCCGGGGAGCGAGCGGCTCTCCAGCCCGCCTCGATCTCTGTGCAACACCTTCACCCTTGTCCCTCCCCCACCACCCGCCGTTTTTCTTTTCTTTTTTTTTTTTTTTTCCA
>VZRH01003725.1:160208-179829 GCA_013397555.1 Urocynchramus pylzowi | reverse complement strand
AGAACCGCTTCCCCGCCGCAATGAGAGACACAGTGATCTGTGTCATTCCTGCAGAGAACTTACAATATTTTTTGTCATTTGCAAAACAACTTTTCACCAGTTTGGCACCTCCCAAGTGCAGCATAAAGCATGCTGTTTCTTTTCCTGTGTATTTCCCCTTGGCCCAATCAGCTTTTTACTCCAAAAGATGGGGAGTTGTATGGTTTTGTTGGTTGGTTGTTTTTTGTTTTTTGTTTTTTTTTTTTTTTTTAATTTGCTCTTGAATCCTAAATTAAAATGAAACAAATATAAAAGGCATTCTTCAAAAAATATTCTGCAATTCCCCTCCATTTAAATACATCAGGTGAACCAATCCACCTCAATAAGAACAGGATTAAGAAAATAACCAGGCTGAATTATGCTTTTAACTTTAAAAGTGATCGTTGTGTTTACCTCCAGAGAGCATTCAGAGATAAATGGCTGCTATTAAAGCGATGATCTCATCAGCACATGGCAGCCTTTCTCTCCTTACACACTGTGAAGAAAATAGAATTATCCCTCTTCTTGGAACCCATCTTATTTCCTCATGCCTCACAAACTGGAGAAATGAAGGCGACAGCATCATCAAGTGTGAGCTATCATGGAAAGGACAGGTGAAAACCTTTTCATTCACATTTGCAGATGAGCAAAATTTTTAATATGATTTTAATTAATTCCTACAGAATCACCTTTTTCTCCTCAAATGGCGATGGAGTGGTCTTCCTTTTGCCTTAAAAATATTGGAATGATCCATCTCTCTCTCCCTCCTGCATGGGGTATCAAGAGGAGCTGCTCACATTTCCTTTCTTGAAGATGAAAATCACTTTGCAATGCCCTACAAGGCTTTTCAGAAGCACAGACACCACTGGCTGCCACAGGAGATCCCTGTCCTGCCTGGGCCCACAGGGAATGCACAGGCTGATTGTCACAGAGGACAAACTGCAGAGCCCAGCCTGGAGGGAAGCAATGGCATGGCCAGAGCCAAGGAATCCCAGCTGTTTTGTGTGGATGCCATGGCACAAAGAGAAACGAGAAACGTTTCTCACAGTGGCTTGTGAGAATTTTCAGGGAGTTGTAGGAATGTGATAACTTGTTAGTAGAAACAATCTGCAGGTGGTGTTTTTCTACTTTGCCTTTCTGTTCTTTTCAAGGACGGTGTGTGAAAAAGGTGTTTTTGTTAACTAGCCAATCAAATAGAATGTATCTGATCACTCTATATAAACTGCACAGTTCTTTGGAATAAAGCTTCTTTGCTCTTTCTACATATTGCCTCTCGCCTGTTCTTGTGTCATTCTCGGCGCAAGAGTGACATTTTCTGCCTCAGACAAAAGTCAGGACAACTTCCTGTGTCCTCAGACAAAAAAAAAAAAGAAAAAAAAAAGTAAGAAAATATATTCTACATTACCCATCCTGTTTAACTAGTCAATATTCTCACTAACACTTTAACAACAATTTCCCATGCAAATTAAACTTGCTTTTTCACCTCATTATTGGAGTTTAGTCTCAAGCAACCCTGAAAGTCATAAACAGTCAAAAACACTTTTCAAAGGCAGTGGACAAAGAAAAGACCCTTTGACTTAGTTTTTACTTAAAACTGGCATACAATGCTCCTCTTTCACAATTCATTCTTAGAGATAAGACACAGTGGAGTGACATCAGTGTGAAAAATACTTATTGATGGAGGTAATGAACTATTTCTGCAGAGCAACCAGGAAAATCTTTGCCAATTTATTTGTACCTAAATTGGCCCAAAATTTAATTTCCATTTTACTCTCTGATTTATAACATATGCAAGGCACTTAACCACTCTACACCAATAAAAACTGTACAGCTAAATTGTCTGAGTATTAGGAAATTTATTTCCTTAAATGTCTTAACATGCTCTGAAACCATTAGATGAACCTTGTGTGAATAGAAAATATTACTGGATATCTCTGTAGGAAAATAATTCTTGTTTTAAAGATGCCATCCAGGAGTTATTTCATCAGTTAAACAAATGTATAAAAATTATAATCCAGCCCCTCCCCCTGCATTTTGATATGCTTCACCAACATGCACTAAATGAATATATTTTAATTTATTCTCCCAACACAATGAGAAGGAGGGGATGAAAAATCTCTTTTTTTCCAAAAAATATATAAAATTCAGGGGAGAAAAGTGACTATCCCAAGGAAAAAAAACAGTATCAAGCATAGTGGTGACTCAGAAAAGTCTAAGACTACTGCCTAGCTCCAAACTGGATATCCCTTTATTTTTCTGTATTTTAAGGTCTTTCTTCTTAATCCCGTGAAATAACTTGAGTCTACATGAGGTCATCTGGAAAAGCAGTGAGCTCATCTAAGAGGAAAACAACAGGTAGCCATCAGGACTGCTGTCCAGCTCAAAATATCCACCAGAATTCAGCTTATTCCATGCCAGCAGCAGGTTAGAAAAACAAAAAGGTCTTCAGCTGTAACCATTGAGCTATTGAGAGTTTATTGTTCCTCTCATATACCAGAGATTTTGTTCTTAGGTGGAAGTTTGGCTGCAGATGCTTCAAGCACAAAGGCAGGGCTGTGTTAGGTGGACAAGACCCAACCTCTTTTGCTACTAAGAATTGAATTTTACAGGATCACAAAAATCTATTATTTTCTTTAAATGACAAGATTTTTTTGCTGCTTTATCAACTAGATGTGTGGCATAGAGGTAAGAAAAGCCATTAATTTAACTGTCATTTTTTGGAGGGGGCTGGTGTTTGTGTTGTTATTTTTGCTTCTTTTTAAAGCCACCAGCACATGGGAAAAGTTAGAGGTTTTAGTTGCCATCTGGACAGCCAAAACCTATTAGAAGTATATAGGAATTCATATAATTTACTTGTAAATTTAACAGTATCCTTTATTCAGTATACACTTGCCAAAACAAACTGGAATAGAAACAAAGCCTGCTGTTTCTGGAACAGATGTTGTAAAGACATAAAGGCAAAAAATAAGAACTGATGAGGGACTTACAAGCTAGTTTATTATACCTTTCACAAAAAAAAAAAAACAAACTAACAGGGTGAAAATTTTTCACACGTAATATTATGGATGAATGAATGGCTTGCAACTGAATTCTTTCACTTCATTTGAACATCCATTTAAAGAAAACGATATATACCTTTCAAACTCTGGGAAGTTCTACAGTAAAGTACAAAAGAATTGGCCAAATAATGTGACATACTCGAGGAGAGATTGAATCGTTCTTTGAGAGAACCCTAGAATACAATTTCAGAAGAAGTTCATATATGTTTACTAAAATGCTTTTAGTGCAAATATAGGAAGATTAGAAAGAGAGAGGAGATGAAAAGTAAAGGTGGGACTGAACAGGTAAACAACTAATTTTCTCCAGTTTGCACAACAAAAACATAAGAAACAGCAGTGCCACTGCTGCAAATGGCAATAATAAGCATCAAAGAATCAAATTATCTTGATTATTTATTGTGAATATAATTTCAGCCCTTGTCTCCAGTGGAGTTACACTGAGGTGATCAAGGCACTTACTGCAGTTCTGTCAGAGCTCTTGGTAGGAGGGGACTAGGGCACAGAGATGGGCTTAGGTCAGGTGGCTGCAGTTGTCCAGCGCCATAAAAAGGAGCCATAAAATGCCATAAAAAGTTGTCCAATGCCATAAAAAGACAGTGGGACCAACACCAGGAACACAGCAGAGAGCAAGCAGGGACTCCAGGATACTGATGGTGACACTGGAAGAGCACCTTCAGAGCAAGCTGCCCTCTTCTGAAGATCATTCCACATCATTGACAAGAGTGACACACATCCAATCATACCGCTGAGTGCACCACAAGTAATCAGCTAATTATCTGTTTTACATAATGAGCCAGGGACGTGCTTTCACCCAAGGAAAACTGCTAAAAGAGAGAAATAACATTTGCCATATGCATCAGAGGGGCTGTGCTTCCAATCAGTCACAAATCAGACCAAACTTCAGAGAGATGTGTCAAAACACTGAGTCAGGGAGAGAAGAGCACTGTCACCCCAGGCTGGGAGAGGAAGCAGTGCTGAGATCAGGGCTCAGAACACTGAGCTGCCCCTGTGGGTGGCTGGATCTCCAGCCCTGGAGATCTGGGAACACTCAGGAAGGGATCTGCAGTGACAAAACTGCAGCATTGATGGAAGGAAGTGGTTGCTTTGATGGCAAAGTATTGTTATCTTAAAGTTTAATTAGCCCTGCATAACCTCACAGCATCCTTGTAGTCCTCCCAAACTGCCTGCCCCTTCTTCGAAAAGTTTCAAGCTCTCCTCTTTTTCCTGATTTACAGCCAAAGTTCTCTGTTCAGCCAGAGTGGTGCTCCCCACCAGCTTATCTTTCAGCACAGGGGATGGCCTGCTATTGTGCCTTTTGAGATTTCCTCCTTGAAGGATATCCAGCTTTCCTGGGCTCCTTTGCCCTTCAGGAACGCTTCCAAAAGGACTCGTGAAGGACAAGGTCTGTCCTTCATAAGTCCAAGGCAGCCATTCTGCTTTTACCCCTCCTTACTTCAAGGATCAAACATCAAATTTCATGATTACCATTCCCAAGAAAATCTCCAACAAAATGAAGTCACAGAACGCCTTTATAGCACATTAGACTTCTGGGGGAAAGGGCTTTTCCCTTGGAAAACCTCAAGTATTACAGGCATTAGCATCATCATTAAAAAAACCAATAAACATAAGCTAAAATATCCCACAGCTTTTCATTATAATTCTGAGTGTTATCAAATTGTTAATTACTTCAGTAATCTCAGGGCAGACAAAAATGTGGCCCAGAACCAGCCCTGACTGAGAGATCTCACACTTAGTAACAACCGAAACTAGTGAACATTGATACTTTTCAGAATGTATGGGAACACTATGACTTTGGAGCCATGACAATATTAATTAAAAGATAATCAATAAAATAAATCTGGCTGCAATTTTTGCTGATTATAATTACTCAGTCACTAATACCATACTTTTACAAATTGCATCTAGTTTGGTGGGTACTAAATATGACCCTTACTGACAAGAACAGCTTTGCAGTTATGCTGCTGCATGTATTTTATGTACTTTATACCTGTTAGTATTCAACTACAAAATAGAAGTATTGTGTGTCTTCCTTGATGGCCTTTGAAAATTGCTTTTACCATTTATGACATTCTTTTTTTACCTCTTAGAAGAAGAGAGTATTGGAGAAAAATAATGAGGAACTACAGTGAGTGAGGGAAACACACACCATTCTGCAAACCTAAATTTATAAACATAAAATTTGGAGTTTGTTTCATGATTGAACACCTCTTTGCAAATGCAATTTATGCTTGCACACTGAAAATTAGGTTATTTCATATTTTTGCATACTCATACTCTCCACTGCTATTTGAATAAGAAATATATATATATATAAAATATGATCTTTGGTATTTTAATTAAAACCTATTAAGAAGTCTATAGCAAACAATAAAGGCTAAATTGTCTCTCTAATTTCAACCTGCATTGCAATTGTGTCATGAATTCATATAAACATGGATAAAAATCTCCCACAGAGAAGAGCACGGGCTAAGCAAAAAATTCTGGGCCTGACACCTAATTAAGATAAACATTCCCCTGATGAAGAAAGTTCTTCATCTGTTACTGTGTGTTACAGTGGTTCAGGGCTATATTTAAGAGACCATTAAAAATGTACCTGAAGGCAAAGTCAATCTTTATATTTGACAGCTTTTTTGCAGTGAGTAGCAAAGTGAATATTTTATTGCTTTATGATCTAATGACCACTCTGTTTAATCTTAATGGAGTAAAGATGAGCAGGAAAATATGCTTAGGGGATATACTAATACATCAATTATGGAGAGTGGGAAAGTACTTTAAAAAAGTACCAGTAATCTATTGTAAATGAACATCTCAATAAGCACTCCTAGCCACAGGGAGAACTGAAAGAGATGCATTAAAAATCTACTCAGATTCTGCTCATTACAGATATGTTCTTCTCAACTCTTAAGTATTTCTGCAATCACATAATTAACTTTTGAAAATAGAAGCACTTAAAACAACTTGTATCTATGGAACACTGCAGGCTTTCGCCTAATTTTGTTCAGTGAAAATGAACTTTTCCATTTACTATCCTTAGCACTGCTGCAAAAGGGCTGAGACAGAGTGGCATTTCTCCTGAAGGTACTGCAAAAATGTAAACACAATTCCACAAAACAATTAGACACTTACTTTTGGTCAAAAGAACAGGTAAAGAAAGATAAATAAACTCTGATCCTGCTTAACCGAAAACACACTATCCCATATTGAAGTGGATACTTGTCTCCCCTGGAATTTCACCCTGAAATGATGACCTGAATTTTACATGGGGAGGTTTTAGCTTCTTCAGTAATTTTGCTTTAGACCTCTGTGCTGTCAGGTGATATGAGATGATCCAACCCAAAAGATCTGTACATCCCAAAACCACACACCAGCTCCAAGGAAAAAATTTACAGAACTTCCCAAGTAAAATCCCAGTGTCTGCTGTGAAGATGTGAAGAACTGATTGAAATTATTAAAGTGATGAGGAGCCTCTCAACTGAATCTAGAGAGCACTGATACTACATGAAGTAATTCAGGGAAAGACGCCTCTCCAGGAGCTCTCAGGACAGAGAACTCAGGATTATTATCTTCATAGAATGGCTTCACTTAGAAGGAATGGTAAAGATCATCTCATTCCCATGGGCTGGTGTCGAGTTTTATCTTCTTTTTTTCTCCAGGGCCGGGATTAAGTGTGTGAGACAGTATTTCTTGTTGGGATTCAGATGTTTATTAGTTCTTATCTATGTTACAGTCTCACAGCAGCACTTCACTCTAACAAACTAAAACTGGAGATGTATGTATCTATCTCTACAAGGCCTTATAAGGATAAACTGTCCAGTTAAGAAACGACACCTAAATTATTTTTTACTTTTAACCCAATAACCAACCACCCGTGCCCTGTGCAATGTGAACTTTTTTATCCAATTACAGAAAACCACCCAAACCCGTGGAGAAGAAGGTGAAGAAGAAGGATCAGCCTCCACCCTAAAACCTCCCTCTTGCTTTATACATATTATTATATTTTAAAACCTTAAACTCTAAGTTTTCTACCATGTGATATTACACACTTCTATTCAAACTCCACACCCACAGTCCCAGCTCTATCATTCCATTTGGAAGCTTTCTCCATGGTCTCAGGTCAAATGCAGTGTTCTCCTAGGGGTCAGTGCCTGTCAGCACAGAAAGTCTGAAATTTTCAACAGAGTTCCAACGGGCAGGGACACCCTCTACTATTCTAGGTTCCCCAGAGCCCCTTGGCCTTGGACAATCCCAGGGATGGGGCAGCCACAGCTTCTCTGTGCCAGGGCCTCACCACCCTCAGAATAGAGAATTTTTCCTAATATCAAATCCAAACCTACTCACTTTCTGTTTGGCACCATTCTCCCTTTTCCTGTCACTAAATGCCCTTGTAAAGAGTCTCTCCCCATCTTTCTCCTACTCTGAATTTGTCTACAGAAGCCCCAATGATCTGAATAAATCACCTGTGAGGCTCCCGACTGAATTAAGAAACAGGAATATCATTGTCATGAATGTGATGTGCACTAATTCTGCCCAACATTTTACGGAGAGAGAAAAAGAAACAGGAAATATCAAAAGTGGCAGTTGACAGATAATTTACTGACAGGTTTTTTAATCTTACCGTGGGTATAGTTCTTTGCCTATATAACTCAAATGAAACCTTTTTATTTGACTAAACATAGCAAACCTTAATTTTAGGGAGTGATTATTAAAGTGAAATTTATATTCACTTTAATAATAATTTGCAAAATGAAAAAGTCTCTGTACTACAGTTCTAAGAAGGTCTGTGTGGGGGATTCAGATTTCTATACGTTTAAAAAAATCAGTTTTCACTTTTCCATCAACACAAGCTGTTTCCTGGGTATTTCAGCTCAAAGTCTTGTCACATAGCTTAAATAACCAACAGATTTTATTTCTTTGCAGCATTATGGATTTTTTTAAGACAAGAAGAAATGAAGATACAGCAATAAACCTCAATGGCAAATAATTTTTTTATAATTCCTCCATGCCTTTCTTAATCTAAAGACTGGGGACGTGTGCATCTTGGGTTTGAGAAAGCAAACTATTCATGGCTGTATATTGATTAGTGAAAAGTGATTATTAAAAGTGGAAAAGCTAGTGCTGCTCAAGCAGGTTTTAGATAGTGGATCTGGTCCCATTTTTTATGTCCAGCTACAGACTTTTGATGTAGTTTACATGGATAAGAAAACTATTATAAACAGTTTCCTGATGCCTAAACATTAAACTATGTATATTAAATGACCATGTAGGTCTTTGTAAATTATACACATTTGTGCACACACACACATTCCACTTTGTGTATATTGCTTTTAGCTGATGATGACAAAGATCTATTTCTTCCTTTGGTTTTTATTTGAAAAGTACAAATCACATCATGAAGTTTTCAGCAGAACACATTGCACAAAGCTTTGGAGGAACAAGAGCAAAAAAATTCACGTGTTCTGAAAACTGCTGTGAGAAACTAAAGCTGTGAGCGTGCAGTAACAGCAATGATACAGCTGAGTATTTAAAGTGAATTAATTGTTTTGGAAGAACACTAAAATGCTGTGTTTTCATGTTCCGAAGCATAAATGTAAGGAACAAGAAACATTGCACTGCAAAGAGTCTGTGGATATGAGTCAAATTGGATTCGGAGTACAAGGGTTTGTTTTCCACCTTCTGCAAACCTATGACTGCCCATTTTCTTTGTCTTCATTCCTCCTACCCCCACAGAAAATTTGCAGTTCTGATTAAGGTATGCTGAAAAGTAAGTTTTTCAAGAAATCATCCACTCTCTTCCCTTATCCTTCCACTGTCAACTAATACAGGAATATATAGCCAAACAAGAGCACTAAAATCCCATCTCACACCTTTCAACTTAAACCATCCTAAGGCACAAATGCACTGAACTCTTTCACTCTTTCTGAACTCTTGCTTGCTTTACAGGTCCATCTGTCAGATATTCAATAAACAACCCCCAAACCTGCAAATAATATCAATAATTGATCTGGCTTGTGAATTAAAATAACATCCTTAATTGTGGAGCCCAAATGTTGTTTCAGTCTATAATTTAAAAATGCTTAATGAACTCTTTCTTCTTTCCATATTTCAACAGAATTCAAAAATGGAATTTTTAAAAAATCTGTTCTCTCTGTTGATACTTATTCTTAAAGATTTTTAAAGCACTGCATGCACTAAAAGTACTGAAAGTATTCAAAAATTCAGTTATAAAAGAAGGACAGAAATATTGCATCCTCAACATCTAAATTAGTATTGCCAACTTACAGGGGAGTATAGCACAAACAATTTTAAGATGCATTCCATTTCTGCATATAAACTAATTTATGCAGTCTCTTAGCTAATTTTTTTGTATTTTTCTAAGATTGAGGAGTATTTTATAGAAGAAACTGTGTTAAGAGGTATAAACAGATTTGTCTAAACTTGATGACTTCCTGGATTGGTAAGGTCTAAAGTGTTAAAACACCCCTGAGATAACTCCAGATATAGTGGTGGCCTCCTCTCACTCAGAAGGAAAATAAACATCTGAGGTACTCAGTGTTTATCCAGGCAGAGCATCAACTTCCTTGTCGTGCTACAGCCTAATATCTACCTTAAATTTCCACATTTTTATTTGAAAACAAATTTTCTATGGAATATTTCTAGTTATGAGTATACCTACTTTTGGGCCCAACGTTTTATATAATTTGCTAAAATATTGGCATCAAATTGTGATGTATGTCAGTGCAGGGAACAGCTTGCACAGGACCCTCTCTACTCTTGTTTCCTTTCCAGTAGCTTCTGAGTGGCCTTTTTTCCACAGAATGTTCCTGGAATAGCAGGATACACCACATGCCCTAAATGAGGACATTTATTTGAAGATATCACAGACTGAAGCAAGAATATAATAAGCTGAGATGACTTTCACGGAGAGAGCAGACTGAGGGAGAATCCAGAAACATCATCTTGAAAGGAATCTAGAGAGTTTGTAACCAGCAGTTAATTACAATATCTGACATTTTCATCCCAGCCCTTTGTTAACCCTAGAAGCTGTTTCAGGTTGCAGCAGATATTCCAGTCCCTAAATTCATGTATGTTATTTTCCATCCATATTTGACTGGTGAACTTCAAAGAAATACACAATCTGCAAGCATGTCACTCTTTCCTGAGCTAAAGACTGGTTAACAACATTAACCTCCACCCCTACTAAAAAATAAGTATTCCTGGGTTTGACTGTGAGAAACTACAACAGATTAGAGTCCTTTTGGATTCAGGCTAGAAAAGCAATCTAGGAAAACAAAGTTAAAACTTCACTTAAATACTAATGCATATCCTCCCTATTCTGTGTCTTGAATCAGTTGATCCATTACATATTAATACAGATGTAACATAATACCTGAATATGTCTATTCTCTAAACATTAAATGCAGTAAATTAATATTAAATCAGTCTCTGCAATCTAGATATCTGAGAGGAGCTGTCTTAGAAAAGGACACACGCTAAGAACTGTTCATATGTATAATGTTTGTACATGGTATTTTTCTAAGTGTCCTGCTGAATTTTAGGTGTAAATAAGCATTTGATAAAGAGTGAGAGTTGTGAACTAAGGTTCCTAAGAAAACTATCCCAAAAAAAAGGTAATCCCAGAATGACAGTCTTTGCATTGTGGGTTATTTCCTTAGTTTTTGTTTATGTTGAAAATTTGTCTGAATAATTAAGCATGTGCAAGGCAAATGAGCTGTAGGACTCTTCAGCCTCAGCTGTTATTGCATGCTGTTCCTTTGAACAATATTTACCATGCAACAAGAGAAAAAACAAGGAAGATCCTGTGGTTCTTGACAAATGCTGCTAATGAGGGTTCAGACCCTTGTTCAGCCTTTGCAGCATCTCCTTAACAGGCAGCTGAATGCCACCAGCTCCTCAGCCACTGCATTTTAATTACAGCTCGAGCCACTGCAGAGGAAAGCACTCAGAGAGAAATTGACTTGTCCCTAATTTCATTTTAGTGGTACTCTGACCCTTTAAAAGCAGACTTTGCTGAAGTCCACAGGAGTCTAGGCAGTGTCTCCCTCAGAAGGAGGAGCTGAACCATCTGCTCTGCATGCCTAAGAAACAACTCAATTTTATTGGTGTTGCCTCTTCTCCAGTTTGTGTTACTTAACATTCTGCTTGTGCTGCTGCAAGACAGCTCCTGAGTGCCTCAGAGCCACTCAAATGTCAGAATTTAGAGCTGCTATTCCAAACCAGAATAGTTGCAGTTAACACAACTAATTTCTCTAAACGAAGTCTGGCTTTGGAGTGCTGAACCTCTGCTGTCAGGTGGAGTTTGTCTCTCAGTATCAGCAGCACATGAAGAATCATCTGAAATTCTCATGTTTTAAAAATACTACAGTGATAAACTGAAGGAAAATAATTTGAAAGTAATTTCATCACATCTTTCCACTGGATGAATCTGTTACAGGTAATAATTTTGTGGCAGCAGAACAGTATGGTAAGGCCTAACTGCAAGAAATGAAAAGGCAAGATATTTTAAAATACTAAAATTAGCAAATTATGTCCAGCAATCCGGTCATATTGTCCCAAACAGGTGACTTCTCTGTCTGTGTGCTGGAGAACTAAAATTATTGCATGGCACCCAAAGGGATGAATCTACCAGAAGCAAGTGTTTCCTCACCTAGCATTGCTTTGCTGCAATCCAGACAGATATCAAAGAGCCAGAGAAAATCTTCACGAGCTTTGGTGGGCCTCTTAGCTATTACAGAGATTGAAAAAGAGGTAGGAATGTTGATAGGCCCCATTTCCATGCAATTTAGTATCAGAATTCACTGAGATGGGTCTTTGAGTAAAGCCTACTTTTTTATTCTTGAAGGGTCTGTCTTCTGGAAAAAAAAATGTTTGAAGATCTTTTATTCAAAGACAGCCTGATTACTGGATTTTACTGAAAAGGTGTGTTTCTCCCTGTTTTATCCGAAATGGAGGGTCTGTGATGTTCAGAAGAAAATAATCAGCAAGGCATATTGAGGTAAAAATGAAGGTGAAATTAAATGTTGAGCTAACTTAACACCATAACTCATTGTTTGGCTATGCAAATCATTTAATATCAATTACTGGGTAATTATTCAGAGGGCAAAAACTCAAAGACTCCCATAAAAGTTAGAGGTGTGAAACCTCTGAAATTCATTAAGCAAGATGAGAGCTCAGAAGGCAGAGTTTTAAAAATCAAGGTGCCTTATTGATTAATCAAATAGCAATGGCTGTTAAAAGCACAGAAAATTAAAGCAAAAAAGAAAAAAAAAAAAGTTTAGTTTTCCAAATGTTATCTCTCCCTGTTTATTATCAGAAAGAAAGCCTTCAGCTGACAAGGGGTAAGAGAAGGCAGGAAGAAATGAAGAAAAAATGCATTATTAACTAAACCAATATTTTGCTAAATTCTTGACCAAAGGCTAAATATAAGTTCAAAATTGTATTTTGCCTGGTATTCCAAACCAGGGAGAGGACCACAATCATAAAAAAGACATTTTTTACAAAATGTGTTCAACATCTGCCACCTCTCACATTCCTACAGACAAAAGAATCACACATAGAGCAACTGTGCCACAAGGACTGTGCTCTAATCACTGAGAGGTAATATTGTAGCACAATAATATATTCAAATTTTTCTATCCAGTTTTTCTTGCCTGAACTAGTAAAAGCCTGTTGAATCTTTTATGTTTTGGCCCAGAAAATAATACACCACTTAAAAATGTTTTGTCAGAACCTAATTTTGTGAAAGTCATTATCTTCAATATTTTTTAGATTAGCAAAAGGTGTTTTGTGGCACAGAATGCAGCATCAGCTCATTTCTTATTAGAGAAGTACATCTTTATTATCATGAGATACTAAAAACGAATGGAGTTGGGGTGAACATTTTTGTTTGTTTGGTTGGTTGGTTTTTTTTAAGAAAACAATACCAACTGAATCATTCTAATTACAGTTTCCAACAGAAGTTTTTTAAAAGATGGAAGCCCCCTGGAAGAGGTGTTCTGAGCCCTGTTGTATGAGTTATTTATTGGCACATAAAGCTTCTCTTTATGACATAAGTAGACAACTATTTCTTTCTGGCAGAAATACTTTATGAAATTTAGCACAGTATACAAGGGCTTCAGAATTTCTAATTACCAAAATGCCAGAGATTTTGAATCATTATATAAGGTACATCTTCCAAAAGGAAAGCATGATAAATCTACCATCTAGCCTTTTCAAAAGGCATTATAAAGGACCATAATTCACAGCAGAGGTGTATGCACAGAGCACAGAGGAGTCTGACTGAGCAAACAGAAGTCTAGAAGCCAATTTACGACCGAGCAGCTTGATCTGTCCAGAATTAGAATAAATACCCCATTAAAACCATGCTGTCAGGCTGTAACTAAAGTGGAAAGCATGCTGGGACAGAGTTCTGCTACTTCACTGCTACACCAAGTCCAAAACCACTGACAATTTCTGTGGGCTTTACACAGAAACCTGAAGGGCTTTTGGAAGAGCAGCAGCCATGCTTTTCATAGCAGGCTTTATGACCACAATATTTTTCCTGTATTTTCAACAGGGAGAGGCTGGTGCCTCTGAAATCTGGATGGGAACAAAAACGCCCTCCCTGAAATCTGGATGGGAACAAAAATGCCCTCCCTGAGGACAGAGGAGAAAGGGGGTCTGTGGGGATGTTGATGCCATTCACTGGAGGTTTGGTCCGGCAAAGGTGAAACATCCTGGTGGCCAATTCCTTATGGCTCCCATGAGTAACAACAGCAGCAGGAAAATCAACTTTAGTTCATGGCAAAATAATCTAAGTCCCTTCACATGTCCAATGTCCTCCTCCAAGGAAGGCCAAGCCACCACATTGTCACTAATTTTTTAGTTCCTTTAAACAAAACACAGACTGAACTATTTCAACAAAAATCAGTTTTTCCAGTGCGATTCCAAGCCTAATTCCCAGGTACTGTCAGGGGTTTCCTGGTCTCTGAGGTGAAGAGTTCAGGGAGAATTTTCAGCTCTTCTGTCAAGCTCAAGTCACCTGAGTTGAACCTCCCAGACTGGCTGGTTTTAACCTCCCTAAGCATACAATAACAGCTGATTCAAAAAGCAAACTTCGGAGCTTGTTTCAGTAAACACAATAATTTGCCCAGTGCTATAATAAAAAAGTGATCAATATCCTGCCAATTCCTCTTTGTAATTCAGGTGATTTACCAGCTTCAGACAGGAAAATATAATGACCCCAGTCTTCTGTGGAAGAAAACAACCCTGCCTTACAAACAGGTCATAAAATGATAACTATTCAGCTGAAATACTGAAATTACGTTTAAAAAAATCAATCAAGATGAAACTAATGATGAATTTACTTTAATTTTTACTCCTCTTTCTTTTTTTTATTAAAAGATCCAAATCAGGGCTATTTTATAAAGATAAATGTTTGCATGGAGCCATAACAATTGCTCTTTTTTTTTTCTGTAGAAATTTTCTGCTGTTTCAGGTTTTACCTCCAATTCACACACACAATTTAAATGATCCTGTGCCTAAAACTTTACAAGCATCTTCCTGGAAAACAGAACTTGTTGATCTGAAAGGTCTGGAGGCACACTCAGCTTTCATCTGAGGATGCTGAAGACAATCTAAGAAGTCATCCCACTGACTGACATTTCAGAAGGCATTAAACCAAACCTGCAAGAATGTCACCTGTGGGTCCATAGGGAGCAGAGAGTGCACACTGCATTTTCTGGAGAAAGATGCAAGCTACAGAATATTACTTTTCTTGGTTTAAAAAAGAATTGGTGGCAAAATGACTGAGTATTTATTCAGAAATAATTTGGCAAAACCAAATTATTTCTTTTAAGGTGAGATGTTTAAAACAATGTTTCTATTTTAGTCTTTTTTTCATCAGCCTAGGATATGATATTTAGATTTACACTTTATTCCTTCTGATTCATGTGTTAACCATCTTGTTTGTTTGTTCATTTGTTTAAACAGAGCAATCCCAATTTGAATGCAGAATTTCCCTTTCAAATTCTGCATTCATTTCCTACGAGCCAGTTTATCAAATAAAGGGTTCGGGAGAAACCAGAATTTCTCAAAACAAAGTGGAAGTGTGAATGTATCTTAGAGGTATGTGAGGTCAGTGCACATTCTCCCCCTCACGTAATTCCTCTTCCAGCCTTTGTTTGTTCATTTATAACCCCCAAAGTCTAACGCTTGAATTATCCCATTGTACACATCAACCACTTGACAGATTGTTTTAGCAAAACTCGTATGTGCCCTGGCTTTCCTTCCAGGCTGCCAGGAACAGTTTACCAAAAAGGCTGATTAGTTCCTTGAAGTTTTCCCAGATAAACAAACTACAGAGCAAGTTTGCAGTGCCCAGGACCATCCATGCAAAAACCCCACATGGGGCTCTTTACAAACCAGAGCAGTCCAAAGTGCCAGGCAGGAGGAAAGGCTGATGATGATGCAGCATTCTGTCATACAGGGAGCAAAATGTTCACATTGAGGATCTTTTATTTAATGACACATAATTATTAAGACACTTTTAAAAAAGCTCCTTGAAAGAAAGACCTTTTTTTTTTTGTTTGATTGTTTTATACACTGTAATTTTTTGGTAATAAAACCCAAAAAATAATTATGTTTTTTTCCTTTAATAAAACCTCAGTAATGTCAGTGACAGATGCTGGTTACATAAATATTATCATTGTTGTTGTTGTTAGAAATGAAGTGATAGGACTATTTTTGGGTTAAGAATGATTTATTGTTTAGATAACATTAGTTTTAAAGGTTGTGAGATTTTAAAGGAGTATGCTATTGGTCATAGTTTAAGAGTAGTTACAAGTTTCTTTGTTACAAGACAATAGATAACTTTCTAAACTAATATACAGTTGTCACAGGGTTTATTTTGCTTTTCTAACTTATTACCTTTACTTACTTCTGCTGTACTGTGGCTACTTTTATCTAATGGGTTTCTGTCTCACATCTATAGATATGTTTTTATTATAACTTCTAAACTCTTAGCTTATTCTATACAACCACACCCCTACATTATAAACTCTTTACTATCTTACCTAATACAGTTTCTTACTTACTTAAGACATATTCTTACTTATAACTATAGAAACATTTATAATTTTTCTGCTGAATGTCTGTGTATTGTATTTTTACATCAATTTAAGCATCATCTAAGGTTGCAGATCNACTTCTGCTGTACTGTGGCTACTTTTATCTAATGGGTTTCTGTCTCACATCTATAGATATGTTTTTATTATAACTTCTAAACTCTTAGCTTATTCTATACAACCACACCCCTACATTATAAACTCTTTACTATCTTACCTAATACAGTTTCTTACTTACTTAAGACATATTCTTACTTATAACTATAGAAACATTTATAATTTTTCTGCTGAATGTCTGTGTATTGTATTTTTACATCAATTTAAGCATCATCTAAGGTTGCAGATCAAATCTTTTAGTGTTTGTGGAAGCTTCTGTTTTTCTGATTCCCACAAAATATGTGCTCACCTAAGAAACTGCCTACAAAACTCAGCAGACACACAGAAGATGCCCAAATCGAAGTGTGGCCCTGGAAGAAGGGCATCAACTGCAGTGAGTGAGTTCTGAGCCCAGGCACAAGAATTAAACAAAAGTTGCCTTTCCTGTGTTTTCAAAAACATCGAAGCTGCTTGGACAGTGATTTTAATGAATTGCATCCTCCCATCAACACAAGGCTGGGAGGACAGCAGAGAGTGGAAAGAAAGGTAAAAGAAATGGAAAAGGAGCAAATAGATCCTGAGATAGATTGCAACATGTGGGGAAGGAAACAGCATTATCAAATTTCAAGGCAGGTGGGGATATTGCAAGGAACAAAGTGCAATTAAATAAAGAGAAAAATACCAGCCTGTCTTAAATGTCAGCAAAATAGCTCCTGGTATTACTGTGCTGTCTTGGTTGCAGAATTTTACCTCAAAAGTTCTCAAAAATTTTAGTGCAGCTTAAGCACGTGTTAAAAAGAAAAATTCAAATAAACTCAACAAAAATGTTATGGCACTTGATGACATGTTGCACTGTTCTAGGTAAGATCCAGTTAGAATACCAGCTGATTACTTGGATAAACTGACCCAGGAGAACCTGGGCTGGGCCAATCAGACATCCCAATGTTGGAATTAACTGTGATGTTCACTAATTCCATGTTCAATCTCAGCAGCCCCTGAAGTTGTGGCCATTTAACTATTTGATGCACTCTAAAAGTCACAATCTCCTCTGATTTGAATCCAGTGTATAAGTACATCCCCTCTTTGTAAATATATGGCACATAATGACAAAAAAAAGCCAGATTTGGAAAGCAGATGCATGATTTTCATTTTTTTTCCCATATCCCTTTCAAATTCTCTGCCCTTCTCCCAGTCCTCAGCATGACCTTTCCCAAGTGCAACCCTGCTTGCTCCTCACCCAACACCTTCCTCTTGCTCCTGCTGCTTCAGGAGAAGATCCAATCTTTATGCAGTCCCCATTCAGATGTGCCAAACCCCTATTTATAAAGTATTCACCAAGACTGCAACAGAAATTATCTTCTTCAATACAAAATTGCTGATTTTCTTCATTCTATGTGGGCCTACTACAAGAAAATACTGATTTCCCAAGTAAGCAGCAAAAATGATGTGTTACATGAGGTATATATAATACTCTGCTATAATTTTAATGCATCTGGGTTTCTATTATATTGCTGGGATAAAATCCAGCCACTTTTCTGCATAGGATCAAGGCCTACTTTCTATTTCCAGGTATACCAAGGTTTATTATGGTTTAAAGAGGCAATGTATCCATGATCACATTTTACCCCACATTGATATTGTTTTTTCCCCTTCATATTACTTTTCTATCAATTTTATATATTAAGTTATAAGCTGGTTTTATTTTATTTTTCTTGGCTTTGGGAGTTTCTTGACAAATACACCAGATGTTCTTGTACCATGATTATATACATTTAAGAAACACAAGAAAGCAAATTAAATTTAGCACACAAAGCCTTTTGCTATACAAATTTTTTCGAAACAGTGTTTGAGGTTATTTTTTGCTGTTTATATTAATATAATTGATTTTTTTTTTTTTTATCTCTCAGTGTAACCCTGTATACAACCTACTCTGGAGGTCTCAAAATACTCCCTTTAACATGCGGCAGTTACCAAAAGGGAGAATGATTAATCCACAATATCATCCTGAACTCTGCTTTTATTTTTGCTGACTTCATCTTCAGAAGTGTCAAATATAGGAAAGATCCACACAAATGTAGAAAAAGTGAAGTACAGAGGGTTTCATGCACGTGTTCAACATTAAGGAAGAGATTATTCTCTATAAAGGAGATTTTTAAGGAAAGAATGCTTGAGCCACATAAATAATGATGAACAGGGAAACACAGCACTTTAGATATTTGTATAACACAAAATGAGGTGATTCATCAAGAAGCAAAATGCAGCACTCTGCAAAGTGAATCTAAATGATAAATTATCATTCACTATTTTAAGGCAAGGGTATTGCTTGCTGTCTTCAAAGTTTTCTTTTTAAAAAGTGTCTTCACAATTAAGCCTGAAAGGGTGATTTTTACTTTGCTACCTCTGATTTCTGCTTTACATGGCACACAGATTTTCTAAGTCCAGAATACTGCAACTTACTCGTCCTTTCCCAGACAAAAACTCTTGCCAGGGTAAGAATGAATCAAGAAAGACACACAGAACTCCTTCTCCACTGAACTGAGAATTATTCAGCAAAATCACGTTCCCAGGCACTGCCAATGACGAATTGTTTGCAGGCCAAGGGAGGATCCTTTTTTTAAAGTAAACACCAAAATGCACCTACCTGCTGTCGAATTTCTTCTTCCATCTTCACTGGGGACCCCAGCTCTGCAACTTGCTTGACCCCTTCACTGGCATATCCTCCATACTCCCACAGGATGTAGTTCTTGGAGTGGGAGCTACCAATGATGGCAGACCAGTGGTTGGTGCGTCCTTTTCAGGGGGAAAAACAAAACAAAATAAATCAAACAACCATCGAGACAGCCTCAAAGCCTAATTCCTGACTTTTAATAAAGTTTTGAAGTCCCCACTCCTGAGGCTCTTGCATGCTGCCCTTTCTCATTATACCCATACACATCTTCAGAGTAGTGAGAACAAGCCAGTGACTGACAGAAATCGAGCTTAAAGTAGCCCCTCAAAACAAATAGGCTTA
The DNA here is from genome assembly GCA_013397555.1 of Urocynchramus pylzowi. Classification (NCBI taxonomy): domain Eukaryota; kingdom Metazoa; phylum Chordata; class Aves; order Passeriformes; family Fringillidae; genus Urocynchramus; species Urocynchramus pylzowi. The sequence continues at coordinate 160,504 of VZRH01003725.1, read as the reverse complement.
GAATAGTTTTTTTCTCACCAAAGATCTCACTTCAGGAAGTTTAAGCAACCTTTAATTTTAAGTTTATATATCAAATATTTTTGAGAAGGAAACCTGCAAGGGAAGACTTCAGTGGTCACCCTCAGTTTTAAAAGGAAATTTTTCCTTACTGAAGGCAGCAAAGAAGTAAATTTTTCTGTATTGACTTCTATATTCACTGAGTTTTCTTGCTCAGATTTCTCATAATGTAAGAACTGTAGAGCTAAGCAAAAGGATTTCCATTCTTGTTTTGTGTCTTGTTGAACCAAAAAAAAAAA
>VZRH01003725.1:141217-160151 GCA_013397555.1 Urocynchramus pylzowi | reverse complement strand
AAAAAAAAGACAGAAAAGAAAAAAAAAAGAAGCATAAAGAAAAAGATGTCAGGGAAGTATGAGGGAATTGAAAAGAGAATTGAACAGAAATAAGAAGTCACAGAAGTCCCACAGTCCTGGAAATATAAATGAATTCACTTAAGTGTCAAGTAACCTTCTGCAGATATATGGGCTTAAAGGAAAAGGGTGAGAAAATCAACTGCTAACATAAGCAGACAGTCTGGTAACAAGGCAAAGACTGTAGGAGATGAAGGAGTCAGAATGATGGAGTGAGACAATATTTAACATTTTTCTTCGCAATGCAAAAGGTAGAGAGCAGCAGTAAAAACAGCTGCGAACCGAATAAATGAATGAAAAATGAATAATGAAGTAAATAAAAGGAATGCAAATTTAAGATGTGAGAGGTGGAACAATGAAATTGAAAAGGACAGTGCAGAGAATTGTATAAAGTCAGATGCAGGAACCTAATCATGGGATAGTAAAAATAGATTAGAAATAAAAAATGAACACCAACAGTAGGGGAAAAAAGCTAGAGAAATGTAGGAGGCAGAATAGATAGATGAGGGAGATGACCTATCAGAGCAGCAAACAGAGCCTTCCTAGCTTCCCTAGTCCTAAACTTGGACCAGAATACACTTAAAGAGCTCTGAATGTAGCAGTCCTGATATTTTCAGAATCAACTAAAGTGAATCAGTAATACGTGTGGAAAAAAACAAAACTAAACCTTCCCTCCTCCACAGCTGAAGAGACGGCAGTGTCAGGAGCTGGTTTCTTGATCTAATATCTAGCAATTGTTCCTTAAATCTACAGTGGCACCTGCCAAAGCCCAGGGAGATGCTGTCCCTCAGCCCCAGTAATGGGAGCTTTGCCCATCCTCTCTTCCTTGCACATGGGTCTGGCTGTCCCACAAGGCACGGACAGCAGCTCTCCCTGAAACACAGCAGATGCCTTTTTTAGCTGTGTTTTAGCTAGGGTTTTAGCTTTTATGTTTTTCAGATTCTGTGCTGCTTTGGTGTGTGGATTTGGGTTTCATATTAGAGAATTGTGAGCTCTTGTCACCGAGTAGGGAGACAAAACAATTCCTTCTCTAGCTGGGGACCAAGGACAAATGATCCAAATCTCAGGCCCAAGAGCACAAACAACGTGGGCTGAAGAGAGAAAAAACAAGAAGGATGGGACTGCATGGGCTGGAGCTGTGGTTGGACAATTAGCTCCAATATGCAAATGGACTAAAACTTATAAAAATACAAGATCTCGTGACCATCCCTCTTTTGCTTCCATCTCGGTGCCATCCAGGCAGAGCCATGGCTGCGGCTCTGGTACTGCCAGGGTGTGGCCTTTGAAGGCACTTCAATAAATATCACTTTATTCCTCTTAACTCCATCTAGCCTCTGTTCTAGCTCCTTAAGGCATCACAGCCAGTGACACTGAAGCTTTTTGAAAGAGAACAGTCCCTACATAACAAAAATGTGTCACCACAGAGAGGAACCTGAGCCCCTGTAAATCTCTAGTCAAAAGGAGAAGGGATTGTTCCTGTGCTCCAAAGCTTCTCTCCCTCCCTGTCCTGAGCAGGACAGGAACACGTGATGCCTTTGCAATCATGGCACAGCCTGTTCCACCAAACAGCCCTCCCCAAAGATACTGACTCTGCATAGAAAGCTTCTGGCCACCTCCCTGCCCAATGAGCTGCTCAAATCCTACCAAACCCACCTGAAACTTTTCACCAAACTCTGCTACATTTGCAAATGTTTCACTTCTCACCTCAAACTGTCCATTTCTTGTGCGAACAAAGAGACAATTTGATATTTCCTAAGCTTTTTCCTCTAACCACCAAAAAAACTCCTCTGCATGGCACAATCTGAGCAGCATGAGGTCAGAGCTGTTTTACATCTAGTGTCACTCTCCAGGTCTTAAGACAGCAAGCAGAACACTGACAGCTTTCCAGTGCTGTTATTTCAATTCATTCTTGTAGTTTTGAGTAGTTTCTCAATACACTTATACGTGCATTTTTTCAGGAAAATCAAGGTGCCATCACAACATAAGAATTTATCCTCTGACACATTTCATATATGTGCTCATACCATATCATGATGAAGAGCACATAGACTTCAGTTATCAAAAATCGGTGATACCCAGAGAAAATAAATGCTTTGCACAAAGTGCATGTTCTTTAGGGTTTTTTAAAGCAAATTAGAAGACAAGGAAAAAATGTGAAATACAAAGTTTATTATCTGCTTTCTATTCCAACCTTACTGGTGGTACAAGAATAGAGAAAAAAAATTTATGTGGTAGCTTGGTAAATAATTAGTGATTTACCACAGTCCACAATGATTACCATTTTATTTTAATGTTTTAACTGCACAAGCTCAATATTTTTAAGAATAATGTCAATGACTAGGTTTCCTTTTTAACATCACTATATTTTGATGAGATCTTTCCTTAAACTTTCAGAAATTTTAATGCAAAATCTAATTAGCTGTTATTGCTGTGATTAATTGTACCAAATGGTTATTTTTTCATTTTTCCAGTTTAAGTACAATGTTGATTTAATTCACCGTTTTGTTACTGGGGAGAGATAGCAGGCAAACTATTGCAACTTGCTTATTTTCCATCATGAAGCCATACCTTTCATGAGTTCACCAACTTGGATGTAAAAGAAAAGGCCATTTATCCCCAATATTACATCACCAAGCCACAGTAACTTCATCGCTTTCAGTCCTTCTCTCATGGCCTATTTCTAACCACCAGCTGAATCCAAATAGTGCACATAAATTTCACACTCAGCAGATATTTAAAACATCCAATAGCCTAAAAGAGCATTCCTGCAATTATTTGCTTTGCTTATTTTATCTGCACCCATATTATGCTGACCAATAGGATTTGAACAATGCTGTGCTTCAAACTCAACACAAGCAACATTTCTTAGGCTGTTAAAATTTGAGCTGATACAAACCATATTTGATTTGTATGAGGATATTCCAATGCTGTGACAATAATAACATTTTCTTTCAATCAACATAAAAAAGCCTCTATAATAAACAACAGCCACAGAAAACATAACTGAGTTTAAAGACCTGTAAATATGACTCATATTCTTAAATACTTTCCTGGCCTTTTTTCCCACAGACTGTGGAGTCAGTAATGAAAGCCCAAATGCATAATACACAATTTTGTAACTTCAGCCTCTTACAGACACCTGGGTAACTGCAGAAAGCAAACGTGCAACAAAAATATTGATTCTGTAGTTCAGACACTTAAAAACCCAGACAGGCCAAGTTCAGAAGGTGTTTTTAATCTGAGTATTCAACCAACAAAGACAAAGAAGACAGAATATTCATAGATAGATAGATAGATAGATAGAATTAGTACCCTTATATAATAATATAACATAATATATAATAAGTATATTTTTAATATATATACAATTAATATCCTTGGACAGCAAGATTCAAAACTTACCAAATTTAACTGAAATAATTCAAAATACTTTGAAGTAAAACAAACTAGGTAGATTGGCATGGCTGAAAAATTAAAATGCTAGTGTGTTGCCTGTCCTTTGTGGACCTTTTCTTAAAATCTCATTTTCTACCTCTACATTATAAGCCATTCTAAGCTTTCAGTCAGAAAAAAAGAAAGGAACCTTTCTCCCCACAAAGATATCTTGCACATACAACCTCACACGCATCTTAGATCAAAATGTCAGGCAAATCAATAGAATGTAGTGGCAATGCATAGTGAAGAAAGATCCATTGATTTTCAATGCTGAGTGCCAGCAGGATTCCATATATGTCATAATTTACACTGCTGAGCTGTAAATAAGTGATGCTGTGTCACACGACCAGCTCCAACCCTCCTCAGGGCCCCTGCGTGGTTTAAGAAAAAGAGTGATACTCACGTGGAAAATCTTTGGGATGTGTTTTTTCTGACCAGTTTCCATAAAAAGTCAGCCTGTATTTGGCAGTACCACAGGCACAACAGTCTAAAATTGGTTTGTCAGTCACACCTTCCGAGGCTGAGTCTGAAAAAGCATCAAAGCACCCGTTGAAAATGGCTACAACTCCAAACCAGTGAAGACACTGAAGCTGCCATAATAAATACTCCAGGAAATAAATCTGAGTTAAACAGGGGTTTGGTTTTTTTAAATTTAATTTTGAGTTTACTGTTAGAATAAACAACCCTGAAATATCTCTACCATATTTATAAGTAGATGGAATTATTTAAATCCATAATTTTCAATTAGAAGACATTAATATTTCAGTTATCTTCAGATTCAAAAGTGGTTTGTTTCTGGCTGTTATCTGATAAGGACAAACCTCAGTTGATCTCAAAACACAATGGGCTTGAAATTTCTGAACAGACAACGTAAATGAATTCTCCAGTGGGATGCAATAACCAAGTGCAACATTTAGGTTTAGGAAAGGATGAAATAGCCCAGGATTCAGTAACAGAAACCAATAGGTATCACACAAAGAGCAGGTAAAAAATTGCGAGTAGCACATTTGGGGGAGGCAAGGAGGATTTTATGAGATGGAGTACATGTGATAATAAAGAACATAACTGAATGGAAGAGCCCAAATCTGAACCTGGGTGAAACTGTCCAAGACCTCCAAATTTTAGTTTGAGACAAGGTGTTAAGAGAAAAACACAAAACACAATGAGGAGGTCAGAGAGACATTTTATTTTACTTTACCTTGTTCACAAATTTTTTTGGTGAGAGAGCCCTCATCTTGAAAATAAATTATACGCTTCTGCACAATACTGGCTCTATAAAGGGGAGAAAAAAAAGTTTGAAATAAGTTTATTTCTCAAAGGAAAAACGAAAAAGAGTGATACATTACTGCTAAGACATGGTTATGCTTCCCTGTACTCACAATACAATATGGGATTACAGATAAGATATTTTTATTTCAACTTGCATTTTAATTTCATCACATTTTACAGAAATCTGGAATACATTTACCTTTAAATAAGTGGTCATAGGCATATGGTGAGGACCTGTGCTCTTGAAATGCATGACAGACAACTGAGCATTCAATATTTCAATCAAATCTTATATTAAAATACTGAAGTTGTATTCAATTTCAGTCAAAAAATAGCACAGCTATAGTGAGCAGCTGTTCATAGGAAATTACATGACATTCTAAAGAGATAAGTACTGCAAATATCACGTAAAACAGAAGTTAGGAAAAAAGCTGGCATAAGGTACAGTCTTTGAAAGCAATTCGCAGGTTCCAAAAGACAAGCTGCTTTAAAATTAATTAAATCTAGAATATTTTATTGAGGCTTATATTTCAAACAAAATGTAAATTACTAAGCTTCAGTGCTTCAGTTCCTCAGTTGAGGGAGCTGGATATATTTAGTGCCAAATAAACTTTAACTACCCTCTTTGACCATTTTTAAGTATATCAATTTAATTCACATGTAAGCTTTATCTTCTTTCCATAAGAAAACAGAATTTGGTTAAATTCAAAGCCAATCTATGGACAGAGAGCCTCCTGAGGACAGCACACTTTGGGAGCTGGCACTCTTCCTTGTTTACCAGCACAAGTACACATTCTTCCAGCAACATTTTGTACCATCACTTGTATTTAACACTCTAAACAGCAAGGGCAAATTTCTTGTCTTCCTTCAGTATTAGCCAAATAATTATCTTAGTCTTTCTAGAACTACTCCTCACTCATGACAGACGAGGAATGAAAAAGTGAGAAGAACAGTGAGACTGTATCTACTTAGATGTGTTGTTGCAGTCATGTAACCTTCCTTTGACAGTGTCCCACCCATAAAATTATCAAAAAATAAGATGCAGTTTTGCTGTGCTTTCTTTGCCAAGATGCAAGGCCAGCATAGGAGAGGCAGAAACCCTTCTTTTCACCTTACAAAACACCCGGGAGAAAAACTGGGTTTTTCAAACCACTTAAAGCTACATCAACCTGAAAAGGGTGAAAAAAACTCATAATCCTTTCTGAGAAACCTTTTTCAGGGTTTCTAAGAAATAAAGGGGGAGAAAAATGAAAAAAACATAACTTGCAGAGCTACTGCTAGGAAGACTAGGAGCCCAATGGCCAACCCGTGACAGTAGCATGCTCCTTAACATTTCCAGCCTTCAAACTGAAAGACAAAGCCAAATTTAAAGACTTTTTGGATGCTACACTGCAAGGAAACAGAAAGTGGGGGCACAAGAAATGTCGTGCAGATACAAGGAAAGCCTCTCACACCATAGGGATAATCAAAGATGTTTAACCCTGGAATAGGCTGCCTAGACAGTTTGCACAACATCCATCTCTGGAAATATTCAAAACTTGATCAGGTCCATGCCTTGGCAACCTACTGAGGGAACAACCAAACTGGTGTTCAACACCTACTTCAAGCAGGAGAATGGACTAGATGACTTCCAGAAGCCCCTTCCAATCTAAATTATTCTATTATCTTAATCCACACAATTACAAAATCAGCTGCTTGATAAAGATTTCGATTCCGCAGGCAACAAAGGTATTACAGGCATTTGAGAAGCAGTTATTTTATGAAAAAAAAGAAAACAAAGATTGTTTGAAGCCTGAAGTGTACTTGCATTATTCTTTTTGCTGCAGTTAGCTTGTCACTGTAAAATGTCAAGGGAACAGTTCCTTTTCTAATAACAAAAGCTTCACAGCTTTCTAAACCATTGTCTCTTCAGCTGTATTTGAAACTATATGGTGAGCCAATAATTTAAATGGGAGGTTTTGTACTGATTCCAAATGCACCAGGATGGGCACATTATATGGCTGCATAAATATCAAAAGCAGGCAGAAAACTCTACAAATACTCAATCATGAATCATTTTGAAATATTAACTGTTTCAATAATCAGCTTCTAGACTGAACACAGACCAAAACATCTGCTCAGTGTGCTCAGTGTATTTGCTAGCTTTTATAGCTACTTTTGTTTCCTTTTTTTTTTTTTTTTTTTTTTTTTTTTTTTTTTTTACATAATTTTATTCTTCTAAAAAAGTTCTGATCTTTGGACGAAGGATTCTTTCCTTTGGCTTCAAGGCTTACCAAAACCAGCTAAAATTGAATGGGGAACTTCTAGCGAGAGGCAAGAAAGCTTTTAAGAATTTAAACAAGGTACACAACTGTTTAATTTACATAAATCCTTCCCACCACTTCAAGCATCCAGTGCTGTCTGAACTTCATGGGAAAGGAGCAATCCAATTGCTTCCCCTCCCATATTAACATCTATAAGTGGATCTTCAATTTCTTGTTTTTCTTGTTGACTTTTTTTCTCTGACTATCAGAAAATTATGGATAAAGGAAAAAGGAAATAAATTTGACTAAAAAAAATTGTTTGTTTCCCATTTTTTTCAAGGCAAAGCTTCTGAATTTGTGCTAAAGCTTTTCCATCACCAAACTAAGAAGCAAAACTGCAAGGTACAGGCATTTCGACACCTGACAGCACCTGCTTTCCTAAAGAAAACCAATCAAATGAATTGTCCAAAAAGTGTCATTATTTCTGTTTTTTACTTCACACATGAAAAGGAAAGAATATCTGGCTACTTCTGTAATATTTGCTTTGTCAGTGCCACTTTGGAATGTCCCTGTCCTGGCTCGGTTTGGTGAGACCACATCTGAGAGCAGTGGAAAAAAATTGCCTTGAAAGACTTCCATGGGATAAGAAATTCCTTTTGCAGCCCTGCTCCACAACAATTGTACCATCCTGCTGTGAAAAGCTCTGCCAAAGACACAGAAATTGCATTTGGGATATTAAGAAACAGGAAATGTCATAAACCATAAAAATTCAGGCCAGCCTTGGGAATGCTCCAGTTCATACCAGAAACAGAGGAGTCAGTTTGGGTTTTTTTCTTTCTTTTTTTTTTTCCATAGAAAAAGCTTAGATTGTTTTCCTCACTCCTTTTTTTTCAAATCCTAGCATTAAAAGAAATACTCTTATTTTAAATTACCTCTGTGGGTGTAGTGATGTGACAAAAGAAGTAAGGAAGAGGATTTGTAAGAATTGTTCCTATGACATTTTTTAAGCTTACATCAAAACCATTAAGTACAATATTAGAGCTACATTTGAATAAAAAGGTTTTGTTAGAGCTGGTGAGGATACTCCAAGTTTTACTTGGATGTTGAGAAATAATATTAATCTACTGAGTTGCAGATAAGACACTTTTCCTGCTCTATATTACTTGTGAGTTATCCTGGTCCTACCCTCCTAGCTATCAAAATTATTTTCTTTAATTATTCCATGCCTCACTGATTTAATTACAGTATGATAAGTTGTTTTCCCACCCAGAAAGCTGCTGAGAACAATTAACAGGATGTTACCTTTGTTTTCTTTTTGGGTTTGTTGGTTATTCCAGGAGAGAAAGAATTTCTAAATATACCATTTACTTTAACACTAGAAAGTGACGTGAAAACCATGAATTTACATCTACTGTAATTTTTTTGATGCTATTGGGTCTTGTCATTCTAATGCATTATTTAGGATGTTCTCATTTTATTTTTTTCTATGTGGTCTTAAAAAAAAAAAGCCAAACCTGTGTTTCTGACAAGCACTTACAAGGTCACAAAAAGCACAAATTCCCAGAAGTTTGCCAACAATTTTTACTTCTTTTTCCAATATTTAGGAAAATTTTATTTAAAAGAAATTCAAATTCCTCTGAAAGCCTATAAAACCCTTTAGCCAATAGATGTCCAGCAATTTTTACACTGACACTATATTTGACAGCCACATTCTTCAAAACAATTTTTGATTAGGAAAGTGTCCTGGCTCAGCCAGGACAGGCTCTATCTACACCAGAATCTGTCAGCTGCCATCACTGACAAGGGTCAACATTCTAAAAATTTGCAGCAAAATATTTCTTATTTAATGCATAACTTAGAAGCTAAAACAGAAGATGCATTTTTTGTTGCCATTTTGTGGAGTTTGTTCATTAGTTTGTTTTTAAGTGTGTTGTTAATACAGTTTAAACAAACCAACCACACTTGATATTTGATGTTGGATAAAACACAGCAAAATTACCATGAAGTTTACCAGTGTTGTCATAATTCCACATTTACATCCCTGCACAGTATGAGGATCTTGTTCTCCAATAGATTAGTCCCATGAAAAACAATAAACAATGTTCACTTCTAAAAACTTCAGTACATAAATACACACTGGAGTATCCTTCTTCAGTTTTATTTTTTCAACACTTCACATGTACTGTCAGAAAATACTACTCAGAGAAGCGTCACAGCAAGAGCAGAATGCTCTAAAGCTTTTCTTACAAATCTCCTCTTGCTCCCAAAACCTTTTGGTGTCTTCATGTCACACTCGGGGCTGCCACCACACACCTACACAGGAGCTCGCTGACTTCAGGACTAATTTGGCCATCATATTCAATATGTGAATATAATACAACAAAAAGCTCTGGGGGAAACCACAGTTATACATGCTGTTGTCTTACATTTCCCCTCAGAAAATCTCTCTGTTCCTTGCTTGAATGGCCACAGGACATAAATATTAAACTAAAATCTTCAGGATAAGAAATTGTACTGATAAGATAATTTCTGACAGGAACGCTACACCTGTTACTTGCAAAAAAACAAAAAAACAAACAAACAACAACAAAAAAAAAAACTAAAACAAAAAAGCAACATCACTTAAAGCCCATTGCTGTTCATGGGCTGTATCTTCACCAGGGATTTGGATAGTCCCCACATTTTGCAGCAATCTCTGAATGTCAGAGCTAAGCATTATAAATTATAATGTGAAGGAAGGTCAGAACAGATTGAATAGGACTGAGTGTTTGGAGGAGGGATTTATCTTGTTATTCTAAGTAGTGCTTTTGTAGAGTACATGGAAACAATCTACCAAAGGTGGGACTATAGGGTTTTTTCCAAGCTAGTGAGCCCAAAGTGCTATTACCTGAAAACTCAGCTAACCAATGCAAAGCACCTGTGTGCTAACTAACAAATCCTAAAAAAAAAATGGAAAATAAACCAAAATAAAAAACCATTATCAAGCTGCAATTTATTTCTACCTAAGGTCTCTGCAACCTGTATAACACTCACCCACTTGGCACAGGGAACTTAAATAATTCATTTCTTTGGGTGTTCAAACCATGCCCATTTTTCCAGCCTGTTTTACCTGATATGGCAGGGTGGGGAAGAAAACCAACCACACAGGCAAAGGCCACATCTCAAACCCTCACATATGTTCCCTCACCTGTCCACAAGTTCCCTACCTGACTTGAGGTCACTGCTCACACTCTTTTAATAATAATTTTGCCATGATTGCAAAGCCCATGTGGACAGCTGAGACACAGCAACTTTTACAGCATTGCTTTTAATCTGTATATTCTACTCATATTCTCCTCCTCACTTGAATCACCTTCTCCCACTCCGGGTTGGGGCATTAAAAAAAGAACCACCACTTTTTTATATATTAAAAAAAAAGCCCTAAAGAATTAAAATTTAAACATGACCATGAGCAGCCAGTTAATGAACCTAGAAAAAATTCCAAAAACTTTAGAAAAATTATTCTACCTTTTTAATATTTATAAAGCATGAAGTAAAAGAATTTGAAGATAAAACAAAAAATAATAGAGTTATCATTCTCCTACTATTTTTTAAAAAAGTTGCCAACTAACAAAATATTGAAATTATGTTTAAATGAGTAAATTATTTGCTTGCACAGCAAAAAATTTATTTGTCAAAAGCAATATCCTAACAAAGCCCACCCACTCATCAAATACTGATTAGTGGATAGTCAGTAGCAGGAATCTAGATTGGAATAAAGTATTTGATGTTTTCAAATCAGAAAAAAAAATCTTCACTTCATTTGAATTGACAGGAGCCTGAAGGGGAACACTACAATTAATGGAACGAATTAACACCCACTGAAACAAAGATAAATTAATTTAATATTAAAATGCTTAATACTGCTTCTTAAAGGAAACCTTACTGTTATGAATGTATTTCCCTGAGGAAGTTTTTGATGCAATGTCTTTAGTACTCAAGGTTGAGTGGAGCTGGAGCTATCAGAAGAGACTTGTCAGTTCTTTAGTGCGGCTGAGACACAGATCTCATCTGTCAAGAATTAATACCTGAAACAACTGAATCTCCTCTACCTGGGCTGTTCTGAGAGCTCTCTCTGACAGCTGGGACTGCACAGCCTACTGAACATTCAGCCACATAATGCCAGGAGATGCTGGGTGCTCATGCTGAAAGACAGGAGTGCAGGGAAATAAAAGAAAATAAAAGACCAACAACAGTGTTGTTGTTGGTAACTCTTCCACTTCCCTCATTCTGAAGGGGCACTATATTGGGAAGAAGGCAATTTCAAATTGTATTTAAGAAATAGCTGCAAGACCACCCTGCTCATGAAATACATAATTCTCAAAGATCAAATTAATCCATTAAATTCTTCTACATTGTTAGGGTTGTTTCCAGCAAGCTTCTCTGTTGTTTAACACCTGCTCGTGGCTAAGAACAGTTTTAGAGCAGTGCCTCGAGCTCACACAAATGAGCCAAAATTCCCTGCAGTAGGCATTTCTAGCAAACATTGTTGCCAAACTTTGGTACACGGGTTTTTGGAGGATGCAATGGCAAGGAACTTGTCCAGCAGGGTCTTCCCACTTCAGCCCTAAAAATACCAAAATCATACAACCTTCTCATGTCTGATTAGCTGCCGACACCAGTGGCACTGATTGCACTTTGGCTACAGCACAGCAAGCAAGTGATGGAGAAAGAAGAATTCCTAAACACATGAAAATCAGAAAAATACTCTCAGGGATAAGGAAACAGCAGTGTTGAAAGGCACAGAAATAGATTAGGAAGTGGATCAAAAATTGTTCAAGACATGCCTAGGAAGGGTGAGAACCAAGCCCAGGCATATCTCCTTTCTGCAGCAGTGGATTGTCGGACTGTGGGTATGATTATATTTAAATTATAAATATTAACCCCCCAAATCACTCTAGGGTAATGAAACTCCTTGGAAGATTGTGATTCCTTTTCACGGGGATTTTATGCATTTTCTACACAACAAAATGCAGCAGCAGGGGGAGGAAACAAACCCTACAGTCTCAAGAAGCTTTTTGCCTCAGTGGGGTTCCTGAAGTCTCGTTGATCCGGATAAAGGTCAGCGTTTTATAGAAGAAGTTATTACAACTGTGCTTAGAGGAGCAGGGATTAAGCAAAAGATCCAGGGCCTGTATCTTCCCCAATCATAGAGACAAGGAGAGCACATGAATAAGACTATTAAAGGAGCACTGGGAACAGTAGCAAGCAGTAATGACAAGGATTAGAATGATAAATCACCCTCTATATTGAGAAGCAGGCATAGACTAGGTACTGGAATTCATCCCTACCACGTTTTATTTGGGGAAAAAAAAAGTGCAGTTAATGAGAGGCTTCATTAGAAACTCCAAGAAGATGTTTTAAGGTGGATAATTGAGATACACCACGTGTGATTAGAGATACAGGAGGAAATAGAGAATTATTCAGAATTTGTGGAGAAAGCCAGAATGCTCCTTCAGGCACCTGTATGGGAAGCAGGTGAATCCATTATGGATTTGAGACTGACAAACAAGCTGTGCAATCTAAACATTTCCAAATGTTGGTCTAGGCTTTGGAACTGAAGTAACAAGGAAAACAAATTTCCTGATCTTCTAGACAACAATATAAGGTGATTTTGTTTATTATAGTGGGGAGCCATTTGTTCCCACCAAACATTCAAACTGAAAAAGAGACAGAAAAAAAAATTTAAATTGCATACTGTGAAAACGAAAAACATGAAATTTCCAGATATGTGGAGGATGTTTTGAAAACCTAGATGTGTCCCACAGTCTTGTCCTTCTGTTAGGTGACACTCTAGTGACACCTGACTGACCTTCTCCTGAAATCAATTACCAACTTCAGTTTCACTTAATCAGAAGGGAGTTGCAGCCCGAATTTTTTATGTGGCATGAGTGGCCACTGGAAAACCAGAAAATTATAAGGACTGCACTTAGAACTTTATTTTCACTAAGCCAAGTTGCTTACTGAAAAAGACAATGCAGACAACACATATCCAAGTACCTGTCAAATTTGCCTCCTCTTCAGTTTAGCTGTATTTTACTTGCTTGCCTGAACATATTTACATTTTCTGAGTAGAACTGTGTGGCAGATATACAAATCACTATAACAAAATCAGGAAGAATGATAACTAATTGTGTTTCTTTGCCATATTGAAGACAATGTTTTGGCCACAATTAATTCAGAGAAATTAGATAAATGCCTTTCATTAATATTTTTTGTCTAAATTCAGCCTGATGAGCAAGACAACTTCTTTATGAGCAACCATGAGATGGTGGTGCCTCAATACCTTTGCATGTGGAACATCATTTTTATATGAGCTTCTTGTATCTTGTATATATACATCTACTTCAGCAACCATTGCCAGGCAGTTGCATCGTAAGAGAGCACAAATTTATTTCCTTGTATATAAAACTAGTGTATATTCCATTTTCAGAGAAATCTATGGCAAGAAACCATATGACAGACAATCTGTAAAACTTAAATGAGTTGGTTCATATTAAGGTTATCATGGGGCTCCACACACAGCAGTGAGAGAGCATCAAGCTCATTATCCCTGTAACGAGCAGAGTTCAGTTCCTCCCTAGACACAGGCCTGTAACCTAGATCTTTCTGCAGCAAATGAAACCCAGAAACCATTAAAAAAAAAATCAAATGTGCTTTCTGGTGCATTGCAAGACTTCAAACTACATTCTGCTGGAGCAGTGAACTGATGGAGCAACAAATCCATTTCTTTGGGAAAGCAGGGGAAAAGCATTCAGGCTGCTGCTGTTCAGATAGCAAAGAGACTTAATGCATGTCTAATGATGTAGAAAAGATGGAAAAAGTGGGGACCTAATTACTGCAAGGAAAAGAAAGGAAGGGCCCACCCAATTATTGATTGAATTTAGTGTTTCAATCCTTTCACAATAGCCCTAAAATTGTCAACCCAGGTAACAAGAAAGACAAAAACAATCAATTCCACAGCCAGTTCATGCAAAGAACAATTCCTTTTCTGGGTGCTTTTTCTGCCTTTCAGAATTTCTAAAGAAATGCAGTAATACAAATAGCTGCTCCTTTAAGGAAACAAATCCCAATTAATTTTGTGGTGCTTCACATGAAGCAAAGAATCAAGATAAATACAGTGTTCAGGTTCTGAGACCCTTACTGATATCACACATCACTCTTAGGGACTCTCCAGCTAACAAATGTAAACTCACATAAGACTTGAAAGACTGTTCACCCCAAGGAAGGACGGCCAGAATCCAGCACCTTGTTAATTCATGCATTTGCCTTCCATACTATAATAGAGCTGTGCTTGAAATTGTAACTGCAAAATGTGCTCTGCAGAGCTGCTCTAGATTCCTGCAGGCATGCAGACACCTCACCAAATTCTTACATCAGCCTGCTAGAAAAATTTTTCTAATGGAAATTTCATCCCATGCATGCAGTGTGGCTTCTTACATTTAACTGCAGGATTACCAACATCCCCTCACAGAATACAATCTTGAAATACTGACTGTATTATGAAGGAGCAAGTGACCATTTCTGCCACATTTACGACTAACTTAAACTGTGTAATGTCTAGGAATTACCAGTGGTTGTAGGACTAAGAACATTCACCACTCATCTACACTCTTTTATCTGGGTCAATAGACATTTTGAATAATGGAGGATCTTGCCAAAATGTTCTAACAGCAGGTTTTGTTAAAGCCTCAATCACTAGGCACAGACTGGATAAAATCATTTGTTACTAAAACTAAAAATTACACTACTTAGCTTTTTAATTAACTCCTTTCATCATTGCTATACTCAATTTGCTCTTCACATTCACTGATGTGCAATGAGAACACCACCATACTACAGTAAGCAAAACATTTTTGGGCCCACTGGAGTGCTCATTTCAATATAGAGACCAAAATCTCTTTATCTGTGACCTGCAGAAACAGTATGACATTTTGATTCATGAATAAAATACATATTTTAAAAATGTATCACATTACATTAAAATAAAGCCTTCAGTTTCTGACACAACACAAATCAATTCCTTAACATGAATTATCATGCATAACTTCAGGCAGTTATAAAAAAAACTGATTTCAAATATTCAGTAAAAAAAAAATGACAATGCTTCTGATGCCATCAATAGTGACTATCTGTATGTTTTGAAGGGAAATCAAATTATGACTATCATTATTATTTCTATTCCTTTTCTCTCTTTGTTTCCCCTCACAAAATGACAATGGCCTTGAAGTCAAATTAAACATCTGTTTGCAAAATAAACCAGAGTGCTACTGGCAGCTGCTGCTGAATGGCAAATGTCCTACAGCTGTCAGGCTCCTAAATTAACAATGATTTTCATTACAAACAGCAAACAACAGGCAAATCACAGAGCTGATTTTTTCCTCCATCCCACCATTTCAAATTTATGAAAATGCAGACTCTCCTAGAGACTCAGCCAGAAAGAAATCACAGTTTACTGGTTTATTTGCTCACTTGCAGGGAGCAAAAATTCAGACAAAATCAGATTTTAGTGTGAGATACTTCATAGAACGTCCCTCCTGACGTATTTTAAATCCTTTTTTTTTGCATTTTCCTCTATGATATGTAAATATTATTAATAATTACTTGAGGATTTATCTTTCTCTGATGCAAAATTGGTCAATAAAGAAAACTATTGAAAAAACATTTTCTTCATTTTTCCTATATCTATTTAGATTTGTAAATACACAGGTGCAGAGGAAGCTTGATCATGGTACACCCTACTATCACCCAGTAAAGTCAGACAGAAAAGGCTTGGGTGGTTCATTAAAGTCCCTTCTGAGATCACTTTTTATGGCTTCCTTATTTGTCTTCAAGTTTGGGAGGAGAAGGCAGGAACATTAGAAAGCACTGCACCTAATTTTCCACTTCACATGACTTTTTGAAGTGCACAATTTAAACACACAAGTGCCTTTAGAACAGTGTTGAGAATCTGGAAGGAGCAAGGAACTCAGCATGGATAATGGTTTGGAAATAAAAATGGAAGTTTTAAATGTCCTGTGTGGTTTTGTAGAATGCCAAATTAGGATACAGGTGAATTCTGACTGGTTCTGTGTTTGTGTCCACTGTTAAGCTTATTAATTCATTATTTATTGAAGTATTTCCCCACAAAGTCTGGAGAAAACAATGATGATCAAAAATGTAACTGATATTACTGCCTTGTCATAAGGCATGTTGAACTTTTCCAATGCCTGAATTCCTACTCCACTGCAAATTAATGCACAATCTTTTTCTTTTTTACAAAGCAGCTTGTTTTACAAAAAGACATTTGTGAAAAAAGAAAAATTATATGGACAAATTAAAGTAACTGCACATGCCTTCAGTTTACCACAAATTGTGCCATAAAACTGAATTTTTTTTTTTTATATGAAATTACTGTAGGCATTTTCAAGGTAGAGTGTAAAAAAGTTATAAAATATTATTTTTCATAGTAAAGCCATAACTACATTCTCTCTGCTGCTAGTGAAAGATCATCACCCTTCTCCTTACTCTGTTTTTCTCATTGTTTTTCTGTTGTTTTGCTCTCCTCAAAGAATAAACCCATCCTTGAGAAACAAAACCACTAATGTGTTTTGCAACACTACATCTTTACAGACAAAACACTATATGAATGAACCTAACTAGAATTTATAGGATTACTTTAATTACTGCACCATAAAACAGATTATCTAGAAGAACACAAAAGTATAAGAAAATCCATTTTTAACACTTCCCAAATTCACATGCTCCCACTGTGAAGTGAAAGGAACAATATTAAACCTGTGAGAAAATGAAATGGCATTTGGTTTTAAATGTAGATGTGTCAGTAGATCCAGAGACTGCTACCATATATATTGAGATAAAATATGCATTTTTACACCTAATAGTACAGCTGATATAAATATAGAAGCTATATAAAAATGCAGATTTCTCTTTCTTCCTAACACAAGTAAACTCTCTGCAGGTGTTTCATCTATGAAATAAATATAGGGTTCTAAGTTAGTTTCCTTTAAAAGTTTAAACTTTTGTCCTATTTGTTTAAAAAAAAAAAAAATTTCTGGATGAAGAAAATATTTAATTTATTTTTAAGGAACCAGGACAGCAATACAAGCTTTTCTATCCTGTTGTGATTTATAAAGAGGCATTGGGCTCTAGCTGCTCTTGAGAAAACAGAAAAAAAATTGAAAAATTGAGCTGTACATAATAACCCAGCATTGAAAGACAGAAATGGACCCAAATCTATTAATTCCCAATCTCTGCCCCTGTCCATTTAAAGCTGGGCACATTTCTGTTACATCTCCTAAAATTGAAGAATGGGGGAAAAGGAAGGCACACTGAAAGGATCTCATATGGAAAATGGCACATTTTCTATCTATCAAAGGTTGCATTTGTTCTCTGGACTGTTAGGATGCACAGAGATTTCTTAGTTTGCTATCTTAGTTTTGTAGAAATACCAAAAATGTCTACATAAAATATTATATTTAAGCTGTGAAATATTAAGCTATACTTAATATATATGCTACTATCTCTATCAAAAATGAAGTTCAGAAGATGCTGTTGTGTGGTAGTTAACTGGAGGATAAAGATTTTTATTTTTTAAAAAAATAGTAGTACAGAAATTATAAAAATTTCTCTGCATGCAGAAGGCTCATTGATTCTATTAGGAAAAAGAATAAAGTTATGTATAACATGAAAACTTTTATCTTCTGTTGTTCCATAAACAGAGCTCTTTCTAGGCAAGGAGGGCAGGTTGGTGTCTCTTTTTCCTTGGCTGTTGTATTTACTCATAATGGCAAGCTGTCAGTAAATGCTTTACAACTGTGCTCAATTGCTCCACTGTTAGTACTCTAATAAACAGGTAAAACTGTTGACATGAAGTGTCTGCACAATCTGAGAGGATTAATGGAAAAGACAGAAAAACATATTTAATACCTGATTCAAACAAGCAGGGTTTCTGTGTTGCTAGTTTTTACATTTGGAAAATTTAGAGACACAATTTTATAGTGAATTTCTAGCTCCTCAATTGTGTGCCAGTTGTACTCATCTGCTTCAAAAAGGTATCCCAACAAATCAAGAAAAATCCTATGTATCGGGGTAAGTAGGCCCTAGCAAAGAAAAGGAAATGTTTTAGTGATGAAAACATCAGAGAATCTACTTAAAGAACTATGGGGATTTTTGAAGGAGTTTTGAATGAGTTAGAGACAAGACCCCTGAATTATTTTTGACAATGTGGTTTATTTTCTTACATTCTACATAGGCAGGAAGGGTGAGTTTGGCTCACATATCATACATGGTTCAGAAGGTCACAAGACGCCTAGTTACAGGACCTTTTAAGGAGTTATTGACCAATAAAACACTGCCAACAAGGATATTTATGGTTTTGACCCAACCTTTCAATATTTTGTCTTATGGACCCATGCTACAGTGTAAGCTTTCTTAGCCAATCCTGTTATAACACACAAACCTACAGCACTGCATTCTAAACTCCTTGTCTACCTTTGTAGCTACTTTTATGTCTGTATCTTAAACTAAAACTCTAAACTTTCCTTTACTTAGCTTAATGTCTCTCTGCTTTAAACTATAAATCCACATTCTTGCTTGTAGCACCTAAATTTAGAATCCTTTTCCAAGGTCTCAGATCAAATCCTGTAGTTAATTCTAAGCTTTGCCTTACAGGCCCAAAGTTCTGAGAGTTCCTTGAGTTCCTTGCAGTTTGGATTACAACCGAGAACTTAATCACCTTATTCAAGTAACTTGAATAAATTCAAACCATGCCCAACTTCTCTTCCCTGTGCCAGCTCATTGATACCGATGAGGGATTTAGGACAAGCGTGAAAAGTAGCAAACAAGTTTTTCAGTTGTAACTGTACATAATTCTTTGTTCTTTTTTTTTT
>VZRH01003725.1:107693-141125 GCA_013397555.1 Urocynchramus pylzowi | reverse complement strand
TTTTTTTTTTTTTTAATTCAGCTCTGTGATCATCTAATAGATGTTTTTATATGACTGGCAACAGTTTCAGAAGCACTGCAGCTTCCACCCATGTAAAGCAGTCTGGCAACTGGAACTTCTTTCTGTTAGAAGCAAATTTATGCAACAGTGGTTTTGTGGGAATCATAGTAACAACACTTTTAGTAAGAGAGATTAATTCTGAAATACACTTTTATTTTGAGCACCTCAGTTTGGCCTTCCTCATAAATACTCCTCTTAAAACAGGGTTAATGATTTGATCACATATTAATTAACACACCACAAAGCCGTTCTTGTGAATTTGGGGCCTTGTTATCCAGCCTCGTGCTCTGTTCTGGCCCAGGGATCTCATCCTGGGTTTTGAGTGTAGAGAAAAGATTTGGCTGCACATCAAGACAGTTTCAAGATATAGATATAGTTATGAACTCCTGAGGTTTTATGACATTTGGTTCTTTTTTTAGTCTCTCCTACAACACATTTCAGCACATTTCAGTGTTTAGTCGGAGTGACAGGCCAAGTGACCTGAATGAATAGAATGCTTGAAGTTACAAGAAATCACAAGGTAAATGTTCAAAAACTAGAGTTTCTTCACTCTCAGAGCTTTGAAGCTTGGGAGGAAGAGGATGGTCAGAACCCACAAGGAGGTTGGAAACTGAGTGTTATATCCAAGGCCCAGACCCAGGGACTGGAACTGAATTTGTCCTCGTGGATATGACAGCTTTGCTCCAGTAGCACAACCATCTAAAAGATTTTGCTTGGTATATACTAAATATGCCATACTTTTTATGTAGAAGGCTGCAATTCTTTAAAATTCCTCTACTCTCTCATTACATGCAAAAAAGTGCCAGTGTAATTAAAATCATGACAATAATTACATATTCAGGAAAACAAGAAGCTCCACACTTTTCCTCAAGAACTATAAAACATTTCCCTAGAGATGGCTCAGAACACATTTCCAGAAACAAACAGCAGAGACACTATGATGAACACAGTGCATTTCTGCAAGTACTAATGGTAATAAACAGTATTTACAGATAGCATATTTTAATTTGTTGGTTGTTTAAGCATGATATGTATAGCAGAAATAAATAACTTGTCTGCAGGAACTTTTGCTGCATTTACCATACAAGTCACATGAGTTGTCTGAGAACCCAATTAGCTCAAGAGCCAATTGCAAACTGTGGTTTCTTCTCTAAATGGTAAATTGAATATAACTTATCTGCATGCGGCCACCATTTACTGCATTTAACTATTAATCTCAGCCTCGGTAGCAAATGCTAAAGGAGGAGAAGATAATTACCATCCCACAGTACTTGACTCTTCATGAGATCTACACCAGCTGACAGATTTACTCAGTTTGGGTATTAACAAGATTTTCCCTACCATGAAATTTTAATATGTGACAAGCTAAGAACTTGACAAAGTTTTCTTCACTTTTGTATTCTATCACAGAATTCTAAAGGACTTGCAAAAAACTGTTTGTTCTGTATTTCCCACCAATTACCTGGGTCAGACCTTTACCCACCTGCTTAGTGCCACACTCACTGTCTTGAGGAATACAACAAACCAGCTGAATCTAGAAACCTGGGGATCAAAGCAATCTAAAAGAGGTGATTTTCCATCACTGCTAAGAAGCTTTCAACAAACATTTATTGTCCTTTTTTTGATCAATGGGACAAATCACTATTTGAAATCCATGCTTTAGACTTTCCTTGTTGAGATAAATTTCCATTACTTGGTGGTTTTTTACAGAATTAAGCACAGTCTCTGAATATTAGCTGTCAGATTAAAAAAAAAAATACTTGTGTACTGTTCTACTTTTTATGAAAAGCAGAATATGCTAAATCTAGCATGAAAGTTCATATGAAGAAAAAAAGGTGTTTCTTAAAACAGTTTTCACTCACTTCAATAACACATTAAAACAGATTGACCAAGACAGAGTTTAGAACCCTGAAAATTTCTCTACCTCCATGTCATGATACAAACACCACCACCAGGCTCTGCCACTGCTCTATTGTTCATGTAATTATTTTCTGTATAATTGCATGTTGCAAAAATAAACATAAACTTTTCTCAAGCAAGTTTTAACAGTAGGTTCTCAAAGATCCTAGAAAGCAAATGCATTCTGAAGAGCTCAGAAACCTAGTAAGTGAAGTTTAAACCAGAAACTTCTATCAGAAGATGAAGGAATGACCTGGCCCTCCCATCTTGACGTGTGACAGGTTGGTGTGCAATCAATCACAAGAAACAAGGGAAAGAAAACAAGGGAGAGAATGAGGTTGCACTGTGAACATGGAAACAAGTAGGCTGTGCACAGTATGGCAACTTGGAAGGTCCAAATAGACAAAAAGGAAAGAGGGCTTAAAGCTTGAGGGTCTCCCAAGCAGTGTGTAAATTAAAAGTGTTTTATCTTATGTCTTCAGTGAGACTCAAGCACAGGCCTAAGTGTGTGGATAAATGGAGCCTTGCTATTTTTGCATCCCAAAAGCACATTTAGTGCTGGCAGTTTCAGCAGAGTCCAGAAGCACTCAAACCTTTAGGGTATTTCACTGTCATCTCTTATTGGGAATGAAGAAAATGCATGAAATATTCTCAACTAAACAATTACAGTACAACATCATATGTTAATCCATTTTCTTCTTTTTTCTGCTCCCAATTCTAAGTTTTCACACAGAGGGAGATGTTTTAGAAAGCATGGTAGTGACAATAAGTCAAATTCAAATATGTTTTTTCCCCTAAACTTTGAATTTTGCAGTCACCCAGAAATTTAGCATTACACACAGGCATGCACATGTCAAATGATTTAGGATCCCTTACTGAACCCTACAGCTACAGGTTCCCATTTTTCTGGGTCTTTTTGTGCTTGTCACAGCCACACTGATCACATGCACTATGCCTAGAAAGCACTGGGAAGGTACCACCCAAATCTGAGCAAGTCTTTCTACCAAAGCTACCAGACTCCGCAAACTGCAGAAAAATAGCTGTTCCCAAACCACACTACTAGTTCAAAAAAGCTTTCTGGAAGACTCTCTACTTAGTTATACCACCACAAAAAAAAAAATTACATTATTTGGCACTTATACAGTAGTACGTTTTTATGGATCAGTTACATTTAACTTGTGACTACATTTAACTTTTCAAATATATTGAAGTCAGTGATCAGGGCATAGGGAAAAAGTAGATCCTCATGATCCAGAACATGCTCCAAAATGCTGCCATTCTGTTTTGGGAATTCTAAAACAAATTTATCGTCATCTGCAAAGATTGAAACAGATATGTATTGACAATTAAAAAAATATTTTCACTCCCATCACATACAGAAGAAAGAAAAATACAGAGAGTTTGTTTTCCATAGAGTTCAAGGTTTCAGAATTTTTCCATGATGAGTTTGGACTTAACTCTTCAAAACAATATTTACTTTTATATTTTTTATTTTATCATCTAGAATAAGTGCAAAATGATTACTTCTAATGTTGCTGTTCCAATAATTATTTCCAAATAATTTCCAAAATTTCCTTTCTATTCTATGGGAGCAGTCCATAAAGAAGGTTTGTGAAGAAGGCTTACTACAAGCTCTAATTCAGATGCCATCAGATCTTTACACGCAAATGAGAAAACGTAAATGTTGTTAACGCCAGAAGTGATTGCTATGCATGGGCCTATGGAGGGCTGCACTGCAGCACAAACAAATGCTGCATTATGAGGTTAATTTCTGGCATCAGCAGCTCTCAATAATGGTCCCTCTTTCTTTAAACAGTCCTGGGCATAGAGCTGTTCCTTGCCTTCAGAGGTCAACAAAGCATTCATTGGGAGGAAGCTCCTATTTCTCATTTAATTTTTCCTGAAAGTTACTTAACAATTTCCTCCCACTTTTCAGCAGCACACACACACCAAAGACACCCACAGCACACTGGAAATAGGTTGTCTTAACACCAAAATTTTTCCTTTTCCTGGAACCTGGATTTCCAAGCTGCTCTTTTGTTTTCCCAAATGGGTTATGGGAGCTGGTACCAGTCAGCTAATCTAGCTCTTTATTGGCACTTGGGTGTTTTGCTGGCACTGCTGATGCACATCCAGCAGCCTGAGAAGGTTGTAAAGCCACTGGTTCACTCTGCACACTCTTTGAGGCAGTGGTAATTTCATACTTTCATGTGCAGAACATCAGAACTGCAGTTCTGACTGTTACATTTTGTAGCCTCTCTTGACTTTTCTGCAAAAATTTGAGTACTTCACAGAAAAAATCAGTGTTGAACATCCAGCATGACCAGACTAGCAGTGAGGAGAGAGAAGAAACACTTATCAAGATCCTGCAGTTGGTGGTACTTTACTGCATTCCTTCTCTGACAAAACCTGAACTGACTTCAGCCACAGTTGTCTCAAGTTTCAGTGGGAAAAACATAGATCTTAGTTAATTTTTTTTTTTGGTGATGGCAATTCTATTCAGGACAGTAATGAGAAAAAATAAATCCATCAACTTGTCTTGTTGAATATCATTAGTGAATTAAAGTTTAAATCTTGTCTCTTTAAAAATCCATATAAAGCATCATCACCTTATTATTAATTTACTTAAATAGCAAGTGCCTCAAGCAATATTGGTTATACAGCTAAAAGGGGGTCAATCCTGGGGGGAAAGACCAAGGAGCTATACTGATAAAAGCTCAGCAACACTCAAGGAATCTTCTGGATTGCAAAAGGAACACTCAAAAAACTCCATCTATAAACATAACAAAACTTATTTACAGGTTTTATTACCAGCCTAATGTACATTTGTCTGTACCGAGCTCAAGAAAAGACTGTAAGTGTATTCTTGGACTGCTTTAGTACACACAAAATCAGGGAATTCTTGAAATTATCATACTGAAACTAGGAAGCAGCAAGTAAAAGCACACTGCCAAAGATTTGAGACTGCTCCACAGCCAGAGTTGAGACTAGACAACCCTCAGGGATGTGCAGCAAGAGGACAGTGTCTGTCTCGTGCCCATCAGCAGGAGGAGTAGGGAAGAACAGGGTGGAAGGAAAGCAGCCACAGACCATTTTTGCTGGTGGCAATTTCACAGCCTGTCCAGAAATCAATTGCAATTCTAATAAAACATTTTCCTGAATTGGTCTGAACTATCTTCAGCACAACCTTTGTGATAGCATTTCCTTAAAAGCCTAAAAGTCACTATCCCCAGCACTGAAAAGCCTCTTTGAAATTCTTTGGTCTGCTGCAGGGCACATATTAGCAAATTTTAAGGGGTCTCCCAGACATTGATTCAAACAAGCAAAGAAATCCCAATTGCCCATGAATATTTGACCAATCTGTCCAATTAAATACAGCAAACAAAGTCTTAAGAGAGAGGACAACATTTCTCTGGCACTCTTTAGTTCTACAGGCCAATGAGCAATTCTAAATCAAAGCGAACATACATACAGTTATCTTCATTTACTGCTTGAAAAGCATGATTCCACATGAGAGTGTGTAATAATAGTAAAACATCAGTAAATGATCACTAGGTAGAAAATGAAAGCATTCACCTCTAAACAAATAGATCTGTTTTTCTGATAAAGTTCTGTTTAGAAAATCATGACTCTGCAGAACACTTCTATTTTTCATCTCAATTAAGAGCATGTTTTTTACACACCAGATGAATGCAATTTTGATCTTAAAAATTAAGAATTTTTAGAGTTTTTTTGTAATGTGAAAATAAAGGCTAACAAGTTCAATTAAGGTTGCTGACTCAATGGTTATTGAAGGCTTGAAGTTCCTTTTGAATATTTAGGCTTTAAGCTGCTAATATTTCACTCTGCAAGTAGAGCTAAACTTGGTCAAATGTGTCCAAGGAGAAAAAAGAATTAAGAACTCCATTGGTTCCAATAAATAGTCAACTTATTAACTGAATTTTTTTTG
The DNA here is from genome assembly GCA_013397555.1 of Urocynchramus pylzowi. Lineage (NCBI taxonomy): Eukaryota > Metazoa > Chordata > Aves > Passeriformes > Fringillidae > Urocynchramus > Urocynchramus pylzowi. The sequence continues at coordinate 135,217 of VZRH01003725.1, read as the reverse complement.
AATCTGCCTTAAAAAAAACTTACTTCAGGATGACACAGCCTGTTCCAGTGGGAGGAGCTGTCCAAAACACCTGGATGCGTGTCCTCCTTCTGGGTGTGCTCTCAGTCACAGCAACGGGACAATTGCTCATGAACTGGGTTTCTTCTTCATCTATGATCTAGGGAAACATAAAGAGAGGAACAGGAAAAAGATAAGGACGTGCATGGCCAGAGCCTTTCATGTGTGTTTTGTCAGTTCATGGTTCTTCTAGTGTGTTTTTATGCTTTGTAATGGTTTTATCTTTGTATCCCCTTATTTTCCCCAAATGGTTTGCCCCAGATTGTATCCCCTCCCTCTAAACCATTCATTCAAATCTCTGCTCTGGTTCTCCATCAATCACTTGGCATCCCATCCCCTCTTTCTAGAATTTTTGGTCCAGGTCGTCGAGTGATTAGTCCAAGGCCAGGGGTCAACCCCCGAAGTGTTACCTCATACACTATCCCAAATGTCCATACCCGCAGATTCCATCCATTTAGCTTCCTTATTGGTCAACAAATGTTATCTACTTTTGGTTTCCACCTCCCTTTAAATGTTAGCTTGGCACCTCTCCCGGGGCTCTCAGCAGGAGGCCCCCTGAGGTGGCAGGGGCTCCACAGCTCCTGGAATAAACCTTGGATTAACCCTTGCTAAGAGTCGGCCCCTCTCCTCCGCCAATGTCACTGGCATCTCCCCTGCTGCAGGGCGAGCAGCCTAAGCTGCCTTCTGTACCCCTGGGCACCGGAGAGTGCTCCCCACCACGGTGGGTGGGGCTGGCCGGGGTTCCTGAGTGGCCCCAGAGAGACGGGGACACACGGTTTCTTTGACTGGAATGATTTATTATTCTCTCTGCTCAGCTCAGCACTACTTCAGTGAATTTATGTAGAACATGCAGACTGAACTGAAGACCGAAAGCTTGCAAAATAAAGACAGAAGAATAAATCAGTTCTGGGTAAAGAGAATTAAGACTTAATTAACAATTAAGGATTTCGAAGCTTTGCTGGAAATAACCTTTTTTTTGTGGATCTTGATTACTAGAGGTTCCTGTAAATATTAATGAACTGAAAATAATAAAATATTCATCATTTCAGATGATTGAGATTCCATTATTTAGTCCAAATTGCAGCTATTTTTGCTTTTTTGATTGATTGATGGTTAACAGAAAAGTTTAAATGGTACAAGTCAAAACCCAGAGAGGCAGATTTGGAAGTGGTATTCCAAGGATTTTATTCAAAGGTGTCATGACAAAATAGTTTTCTCACTGCATATGTGTTTCATGGATTGTAGTTTAAGCCTTCTGTTCATCAGATCTCAAAGAAATTTCATCAGAAACTGTTAAGTTTTATCTGGAAACAGACAATGCTCTGATATTGCAAAATTTCTCTTCAAAATGCTCAGTGGTCCTGTTTCATTTGATTGGGTCAAAATTAAAAAAAAAAACAAAAACCAATAAACCTGTATTTATCAATTTTTATCAATTTATAGCAAGATTCAGCTCTCAAGGAGCTTTTTCAGAATGCTGGTTCTAACATACACACACACATACACTTTTACCAATTAAACTATGAAAAAAATTCCAATCTTCTGGCAGTAAATGTAAGATCAAACAAGTGTTTTGACAAAAAAAAAAAAATACTCCTTTGCATTCTAAAAAAAGAGAGGCAATATCTTTAATTGGGCCAGATCCGCTTTAGTGATCAGGCATCCTCGCTATCTCACCCAAGGATACTGCCAGCATTCCCAAACATTTTTAGCTAAGCCAACAAACATTTCTGTATTTCCATGGCAGAATGAAGTGGTGCTAGCCCAGAGGAGTGCTGAGAAACTCTCTTTAGCTGGTCAATAGGGCAGTGGCTAATGAGTTTTAAATTTAAAGCCATTAATATGCCTCAAGTTTTTTAACGCTTGTAGAATCTGTGTAATCAAACACCATGTGCACATTTGCTGGGTTTTAATTAACAGGAAGCAGTGGGAAGTGTGGGATCCAGTGGAGGCTTAAGCTGATTGTAGAGTTTCTACTTCTGCTGGATACAATTTAATGTGTGTAAGTTGAGCACCAAGAAATCCCTGATCAACGATTCAGTTTTAGCCACCAACTGTACTTATTCCATCTGCTTTACTCCTGCATCAGTGAAATAAAGAAATAAAACTGCCTACTCATCTCTCAGAAAGGTTGTCTCAATTATTCCAGGACCATATCAATTGACCTTTTATCCCTATCTCACAGCAATTCATTCGCAATCAAAACCCAATTTTTGTGACAGCTCTAAGAGAAGAATGAGTGATTTTATACCATCTCATACACAATAAAATACTATTGCATGTTATACAAAAGCATGATAATTCCCAATGAAAAGGCTCTTAGGAGGTCATGAGAATATTCTTTAAAAGGACAGCTTTTCTAAAAAATGGAAATATTACAATTTACTGTACAAATTACACTGGCTCCCTCACAAGATGCAAAGTCTTAAAAACTTAAAGAATATGTTAAATCCAGGTCAAGATTATGTAATCACATGTAAGTATGAATAGGATTGATCAGATAAAACTATTTCACAATGACCAATGAAACATGTTCCCAATCTAGTTGAGCTCTTGCCTGGCACACACTCCACCAAAAATGTTCCTTGAGAAGCCCAACTGAAATGAATCGGTGCTCTCCAAGTCTAAAATCACTATTTTCAGCTAACAAGAATTTAGCAGCTTTCATATCCCTAAAGATCATTCCTCCAGCAATCATCATTGTAGACCTACCCATGTGCATTTGCATGTTAGATAAATTCTTATTACACTTGAATCTGTCCTGCTTTTTCCCCAACAGTGAATGGAATCACAAGGAACCCTAAAACCAAATCCAAAGGAAGGAGTTATGAGTAGCTATTACAAGCCAAATTTATGACTTGCCTGCAAAGGCAGAAGGTAAAATATGTGCTTGGATTTTAGATAGCCATTACACTGAAGCACATCCTTGTTCCAGTTGCAGCAAATGAACACAGAAACGTTTTTTTGCACTTCTATTGCGTATCTAGTTCCTGCAAATTAGCAAGTAAAGAGTTTTCTCAAGTATTTATATAATAAACTAATTTGAAAGTTCTGTTTGCATTTTAGAACATGATCCTGGAAGAACAGGAAGTGGCTGAGCCTCGAGGCCACATCACAATTTCCTGAATCACTAACCATCAAAGCAGAAGACTTATGCAAAGAGTGTCTACTGGAAAACACTGAGCATAAAATCATAAGGTCTTCCAAAAAGCATTCCTTTGAAGAAAAATGGGACAGAAGCTTTCTCAGTAAAGACTCCTAATGTTGACAGAATACAGTACAGAACTCCTAAATTAGATGGAAAGGCTCAAATGCCAGTTGATTTGAGATAATTAAAGAAAGTAATTTTACAGAATATAATAAACAAAAAAATTTTTGCAAATTCTAGGATTTCAGATAAACCATCTTAAATCTATTTGTTAAAAAGATGGGGGGGGTGGTTTCTGTATACATGGAGGTTCAATTATTTATAAAAAGTTTCTTAGGAGTGATAAGAAGGGAATACTGATTTATACTCCAGGATTACAAATGACGTGATATTTTAGGGCGGTGGATGTTATTATTACACTCCCATGTAGGAGAAAAGCAATAGTATCCTGGCCAACTTCGGGGGAAAAAAGAGACATGTAACACAATCCTGATTTTTTTTCTGGAATCAAGTCAAACCACATAGGCGTGAAGGAAAGATTTGGCAGGGAAAAGGCATGCAGATTAAAATGTGGCATTTGCAAAATTATAGCTTCTAAACTCCAGGTTATCTGTAATGGGAAGCCTTACATTTTCAAGAATGGGCCAGCAAATTACCCACATGTTGGACAAAAATCCTAAAACTAAAAAATAAACACTTGGCTAAAGAATCTGAACCCTCAGAGGGAGAAATCTCTATGTGACTTACTCTTTTGAATCCACAAATGCAATGACATTAGATTTTAATATTCTAGTTAGGTTTTGGTGTGGCAGTTTTTTTGTTTGTTTGTTTGGGGTTGCCTTTGTTTTTGTTTTGTTTTGGTTGGTTTTGTTTTGGTGTTTTGATGGGGTTTTTTGGGTTTTTTTTATTTTGGTTTGGGTATTTGGGGGTTTTTTTCCCATTATGATTGTGGTATTATTGGTCCAATTTATTCCTTCATGGAAATTAGCATAAATCCTGAACAAGATTTTTGGAGTTAACTGGGATTCAAATGAGTGTCACAACAAGTAGAATTTGGCTGAACTTGGGTAAACCTACAAACATGAGAGTAAGGATACTACAAGGGAAAATTTACCAGCTCCAGGTTCAGTCTTATATTCTTTGTGTATTCCAAAAACTGATTGAGGACAAGTTTTGGGTGTTTCTGAAAAGCAGGACTGGACAACTGCATAGTTGTTAAAAAAAAAAAAAGAAAAATTGGTTTTCTCGCAATTGGAACATTTCATGCTGACTGACAAAGCTTGCTGTTTCTAGTTTCTGTAAACTATTAGTCAAATAAGCCAGGCAGTTATACTCTCCATCCTTAACTTTATATCAGTATTGAAAAAAAAAATTTAAAAAATTCAAAATACCATACATCACAAAGAAAGGGATTAGTACTGAGTACAAAAGGAGATGAAGTTACATAAACCCTCTACTGGCTTGCGTCCACTTCCTTAGTTGAAACCACTGGCTAGGACCTTCAGCACCATTCCTCGTTCTGTGGACACATCACTTTCCACTCACTGAAACAGCTGCATTCTACTGGAACAATAGAATTACAGGAAAAAGAAAAAAAGAACACAGCTAAAAGTTCACAAGATAAGCTTGTGAACTTCACAATCATAAGATCTTTGTGGGCAGATTTCTTTGGAAGAGCTAATAAGAATGTTGCAAAACTGTCTTCTCCTTGAGGAAACTTTCCAATTATAAAAAGAACATTGGGTCTATGTAACAGCAATAATATTTGGCCTTTAGGGATTAATCTAGAACAGAGCTTATTATACAGAACGTAAAATTAATGATGTACAAAGTCAGTTTAAAAACCCTACCTCTAAGATATCTTCACATAACCACATTCTCTGACTAAAGGACACAGCATTTCTCTCAGAGTCTGTGCTCAGAATCAAAATAATCAGAACTGGGGCATTTTATGCAGTGTCAGTGACCAATCTTGGTGCAGACTATGGTTCAAGGTTGTACAGAACCCCTGAGCACTGCTGGGCTCTCTGGCCATACTTAGCAATGCACCACAAGGCTGATAAGGATTAGGACTAGGATTTGATAAGGGTTAGGGTCTGATAAGGATTAGGTTTACTCTGAAGCACTGAGAAAAGCACAGACTTATTGAAGAAAGGCATTGCTAAAATACACCTGTAGATTATCACTGATAACGCGTTCTGATAACTTGTAGCACAAACTTTATGAAGACCTCACACAAAGTTGCAAGTAGAAATCAAATTTTGTTCTGTGATCATTACCTGAGGAAAAAAAAAATTTGCTATCAAGAATCTGCTCTGTTTTGCTCTGCAGTCCAAACAAACCTGAGGTCTTTTATTCCTGCAGAGCAGGCAGGGTCTGCAGGGCTGCTGCAGGGCTGCTGCAGGGTCTGTTTCAAGGTGTAACTCAAACAAAATGAGAAATAAAGCAGTTCAGGGTGACAAGAGCCTGAAGTGCAGTAAAGATGCAGCACTACACACCACCAGCTTTCGCACCAAACAGCTTCTCCTGCCCAAGCCTGGCTATGGGAAGCTTAACATAATAGCTATTTCTTCTTTCCTTAATATGTATGAAAAGAGTAAAGAGGTCATGTATATTGCCAGAAGCAGGTGACAGTAACTTGACAGTATTTAGTAAATGTAAAATGCCATACTGTCTATTTTTCTTGCTTTGGAATCATTCTTAGTTAACTCAAAGTCCTAACATGCTGAATTATAAAGCTTGCACTGAAGATTTATGCTTGTAAAATTAAAATGGCCAATTAAGTTGATGCTGTCAGTAAAACCCAAGAGATGAATGAGCACAGACTGTTGTGAGTTGAGGCAGTTTTCATCTAAGCAGTCACTAAGAGGGGACTGAAGGTCCAAAGTTTCATCTTTGTTTCCCATGAAGTTTCCTCCTTGACTGCAACTCTAATATCTCTATGAAAAACAGTTTCGGCAAATTGACTCAAGCTACTTTATCAGACTGTATTACTGGGGAGAGGAGTTGGCAGATAATCCAGCTTTTCCAAGATATTATTTTTATCATCTCTAACAGAGAAACTACACCAGGCACAGAAAGCTGTCACTATCCTCATATCCTTCATAGCATAAATCATGTTGGGTTCTATTGATAATTTCCTTTAAGTAGTTATTTCGACTAAGGAAAATTCATTTATTTCATATTTAAAAAGCAATTTGCAAACACTAATTTCCAGTAGGGAAAGGACAAAATCTTTACAAATTCTACTATCTTTTGAAATCTCTTCAAATATTCTAGCTTCTTAGCATATCCAGAGCTCTCCAACAATGCTCACCAGAAACTATTATTTTGAATTATTTTGAACGCTGAACTTGCTTTTCACATCTTGGCACACAAAGACCCAAAGTGCCCCAGCTGGCTCTTGCCAAAGAGAGTACCCTGGCACAAGCATCAGAGCATACAAATTACTCACAGTGCCAGGGGCACCAGCACCAGGAAATTGTGCAAAGGAACTCCGTGTGATGTTTTGTACAAAAGCAATGAGTCACTCTGTGCCTTGCATGACAAATGGCTTAACTTCATTCCCACTGCCTAGTGTCCAGTCTACACAGCAGTTTTTACACTATTTGAAATTATGTGTATGGATTCCGGGAAAGACTGAAAATTTTAGTTCAAAGAAACAGGACTTTTGGCCCACTTAGATGTACAATTTAATCAAGTTAGATTTAAATCTAGAGTAAATTTACTGAGGTCAGACTCTGTGCTGACCAATTCAAGCACATTAATTTGTGGGTTTTTTCATTATATTCAGGCAGTAGCTAAAGATGTGCTCTCATTTCTATGAAATGAGAGGGGATTTCATGGTCTAAGCATAGTTTGAATCAGGAAGCATGAAACAGCAGATGAAAGAAGACTAAATTTTATGATTCTAAAACAAAAATGAAGACATTTTACTACCAAAACTCTGTTCCAAGGTTTAGGAAGCAGAGCTGTCCCACTGCAGCCTTAAAACAGATTCATAACCAGTGAGGATGATGGGGACACCAATGAAGGCTGTGCTGTGATGACCCTTAGCAGCCTCCTGGGAATAGAGTCAGCATTAGTCAGAGCAGTCCTCTGGCCAACCCAAAATAGCAGCTATAGAGAATTAAATGCAATATTGAAAAATAATAAAAAAAAAAAAAAAATGGAGCACAGCCACTTAGGGCTCTCACAGATTTCTTATTTCTGTCTTCCATGTAATGGAGAGATCAGAGTGCCAACAGTCCTTCCAAGATGACAAAACTAACACACTCATTTCAGGTAAGAATATAACCACAATAAACCTCAACAAAGATCCATGCAGGGTTCTCTGTGTGGAATACTTCCAGAGAGACATTATTTATGCTCAGTGTTCCATTGTCAAACTATTTCAGTGTGAACATTACTTATTTCTCAAAAAATAACCACTACTCCAATCTGGTAAAAAATAGCTTTTGATAGATGATGTCTCAAGTGCTGAAGGGGATACTGTATAGAAATCAACAACTTTTAGATAAAAATCACTTGAAAGAAGTAAAAGTTTAAGGATTTTGTATATTTCTGGTTCAGTCTGTACAGTTAGGATGTTTCATTCAAGTCTATAATACACACATTTTTCTGGAAAGTGAGAAAACTGCTGTTAATTCCTAAATGTATTTCCCACCACTATATCCAGATATATGTAATGCAATTGACTACCTCACATTAAAGAGCGCCTTTTAATCTGATTTTCTAGATAGATGAAAAAGCTTTGGGAAGTTGTTTAAAGAAGAAAATGCTTTTGCAGCCTCATAAAAGAAACTGATATAAAGCAAGGCAATGTGCACACAACCCTCGACTGGAAGTGAGACGTGACTTGGATTGCTGAGCAACCCTTCCCAAACCACTTCAGTGTAGCCTGTGAAGCAGGGATATAGACACTGAGATCACTTTTCAAACCAATATATTAAATGCTCTATGATAACTTTCTTATTATCCTTAACAGTTTTTCACACCTCCAATTGTTCTCAGGCTTCCTAAACAGGAGTTCTTTGGGAAGAGATTAAATCTGAGATTCCAGATCTTCAGCCTCTTCTGCGATGCGCCAATTGCTCAAATTAAATGAAAAAGTAGCTTAGAGAGTCAACTAGAATTTAAGCCAGGGAAATCCATGGAAGACATAAAGTTGGAGTGGCCCCCTGTGTACCAACCTTTTGTCTTGCTTTCATGGAAAGAACAGCCAAATTCTATCAAAGATCTCCCAGCTCAGTGCATTGATGCTCACAGAACCCAGGAAGCAGAACAAAAACAAATCTGGCAGAGCTGCAGTTTGAGGACTACATCTTCTACACCAGAGCACTTTTTCAGTGTTTCCAGGGATTGCGGCACAGTTAATTTAAAAGGAAATTTAAATAGTGCCAAAAAAAAAAAAAAAAAAAAAAAAAAAAAGAGTAAAACAACTTTGCTCCTGCTCTCCTGCACATGCCCAGCTCCCNCATGGAAAAAAAAAAAAAAAAAAAAAAAAGAACCTTAGTTTGTGAAAAATTTGTTTATATTTTCATTTGGCTGCACAGTGGGATCAGAAGACAAAACTTATTTAGTTATTTCTCTTATTTATCCTGCAAAAAGCTGAGACATTCTATTAGAGTGTGCTCTGGGACCAGCATTGAAGACTCTGCTTGTGAGATGGAAGATGTAAATTCACAAATCCATTCTGAATTAGGCGGTTCACTGTTAGTGAAAGATTTTACACAATGAGTAGCCTTCAGCCAGTCTCTTTTCTGAGCTGTTCTACCTCATGTATGTCCTGAACCAAGGGGAAACACTGGCTTGGCAGTCAGGTAATGAAAAGCACTGATGTGTCTTCAGCTCTCTGCTCTGTTTATTTTGATGACTTTCCCCCCAAGTTATGGAGCCAGCCTTGTCCCTGCTGGTCTAGTGAAGTGTTTTACTCATTTTACAAAGCAGAGGGATGCAACAAAAGAGGCTGAGTGAAAGGAGACTGGTGCTGTGTGGAGAAGCATCTTTTAGGGTACAAACCTCTCTGCTGCAATCTGTGTTCTAATGGCTCAGACACCTGAACCTTCTCCTCCCCATCCAGGTATAAATCCTTTTCCAACTTGCTGGATGTCTACTTCAACCTGGAAATTATATCTGGATGAAAAGTTTTCCCACCCCCAAAATACTGGGAAAATCTATATAATCCATTAAAAATGTTAATATACGTGTGGTTTTTTTCTGGGTAGACAAGAGACCAAAATTTTTCCCCAAAATATTAAGAACTCCTTCTAGCATTGGCTTGCTAGTCCAGGACTGCAATTGCATCAGTTCTAGGAGTGCTAACACAGAACTTTTTAAAATGTTCCAGCAAAAAACAAATCACAGAACTCCTTTTTGCATTTATTTCTGTTCACCCTTGTTTGAAAAGGGACAAAATGAGGCTCTAAGCTTCCTCCCCAGACCTGGCCTTCTGTGCTGTCTTGAACCAGGGCACATGCATTAAACCAAACTCTAGCAATGCATAAAGCATATTTCAAACAGAATTTCCAAATCCACATGGTGAAGAATTCATTCAGATTCTTCCAGTCTCAGCACAAACCAAAGATTTATAAATATGAACCTAAATCAACTTCCAGGTCTTATGCTAAGCATACAATTTAAGGCCATTAAAAAGTCTGATGCAGAGTGCTCAGTATCTGGCACAACTGAATCCAGGATAAAGAAGAATTATGTTTATGGACATGTGTGTGGAAAGCTAAAGGACTCCCTAATTGCTGTGAGCAAAACTCAGCATTTTAATTTTTGCTAAATGCAAATGAAAATCTTGTCAGCACATTCTTAATTCCTCAAAACAATGTGAAACTTTTCATACCAGTACCAGGATTTTACTCAATTTCTGCAGTGGCTGTCGTTATCTTCCTGAGCCCATGTGTCCTTGCTTCTGTCAATGCACGGAATTTTTTGCACAAAAATGCCATTTATGAATGCTTGAAGGAATGTGCCTTCACTGTGACTAATAGATATTTCATTAATAAGGACCTTCAGTCACCATTCAAGGCTAGTCAATAGCATATTTTAACTTCAGTGGTCCAGAACTTCTGTTCACCCTGAAAATAAGCTTCAAGCACTCAAACAGTTAAGAAATTTAAGTAAGAAAAAAAAAAAAGACACTCTCATGTTCATAATGCAACAATACTTGAGAAAAAGCATGATCCAATCCTAAGTCCACTATTCTTATTACCAGTTCTAGAAACCTTGGCTAAGGGCACTCAAGAAAATGTGACCCTCCTATCAGAACAAACCACATGGGCTGGTAAGAGTCATTACTGACTAATTACTGCAGCACAGTAGTTTCATAAAGTTAGTGTTAAATGATACTGATGAGGTGTCTCTGCCATTTGAAATTAATTACACTCTTATCTTTTGATAAGATTAGCTTTCTAGTATATTACCAACATCTCTAGCCCCATAATGAGCGATGCTTAAGTAATGTGGGTGCCAGAGAAATATTTGCTGTGGACTCACACAGAAGACGACATGGACCTTATCTTCTGCTCACACTGGCATTTCTCATTTACATTTCAGTGACAAGGAAAGCCAGGCTTGCTGTCAATTCAATTTAAAACTCAGGAACTGCCATTTTTATTTCAGGAACAAAATCCCAGATAAGAACACAGTTGCAACACCAGTCGATCAAAGAAAAAGGAATGTTAAATTTGAGGAGGCACATAAAAGATCTGATAAAGAAGAAATGTTATAGTGGCTGGTCAAACAACATACATAGCTCGAGAACTGGAGGCACCTTTCTGTGTGTCAGGTGCTCCCTTCCCTGCAGAGGGATGATAAGGGACTGCTTTCCTCCCCAATCATTCTCTCTTTTCCATTTGTCAGTGTTAATTGCCAGCCAAAGGAGCCTTTTTTAATTATGATTTTGTGGAGTACAAAGTGCAATATGGGCTTAAGGGTAGAGGGGGCCACTTTACTAATATAATCAATAGTAACATTATTATAAAAATGACAGTTCTCTGCAATACAATGTAAAAGCAGGCAGCAAAGTACAAAGGAATTGCCTCTTCTGCTCTTAGGAACACCAGAACTGATGAAGGACATTTGAAATACATAGTAAAATGTGAGTCTGCACATTTTACTGGACAAGCATTTCTCAGTCTCTTAGTTTGTTCAGGCTTTTCATTTAACCTTCATTTTAGAAAATACTACACTACTCAGCACTATGACTATAGTGCCAAGAATAGCTACCTCACTTGGAGCTCCTCGCTTAAGAAGGGATTTAAGGATTACAGAAAATACATATTTTTAATAGCATTATTGTCCTGCTCAGTGTTGGAGCTTTAAAGCATCAGCAGCTCTGGCACATGTGCTATTCATGCTCCTCCTGAGTGTCTCAGTGCCAAAATATACATCCCAACCTAGTTCAAGCCGATGCCACACAAATTCTCATAGCCTTTGGATGACTGCGTACAGAACATAATCTATTTCTGAGAGACTTAATCCACTGCTAAAACCACATTTACAGCTGAAATACCAGTGATCTGGAACTACAGGCTTCTTGCAGATAAACTTAAGAAGGCATTTACCTCCTCAAAAAAGCTCTCAAATCTTTTGCTGAACTATTTGCACTCACTGCCGGGTCAGGAATGTTGCTGGTGCAGAAGCACTGCAGGAAGTCAGGAGAGGTTTCTGGCAGCACTGAGTTGTGAGCTATTACAAAGTCACCAGGCTTTTTGTGTGCATGTGAATGTGTGTCTGAGCATCAGATAGAGTCAAGAGATAATAATCCAGACTGAGGCTCCTTGTACTTTTGATATGTTGATGAATTTAATGCACAGCTTCTCCAATTCCCCCCTTCCTTAGAGGGCATCACAGACTATATGCTCTATTCACCATCAGTTCCCCTGCCTGCCACTTTACAAAGCCAAATTTCATGTTACCTTAAGCACCCTTCCAGCAAATTAAACCTGCAGGCCAAGACCTTCCAAGAAATCAAAAAGTTTTGTTTCCTCCCTTCCAGAATGAGAGGATTCTGATACAGAAAGACACACTGCATTCAGACAACACAAATTAAGGCAGCATTTGGCAAAAAGGAGACTCTTGTGGGCAGAACAGATTTTTTTTCAAGAGTTGAATAACAAAGAAATTTGGTAAAGGTTTCTAATAAAATCTCTCTGCAAATTGAACTATTCTAAAAATAGAGCTGTAAAATGAAATGACAGTGTCTCAAATTCTACTTCTACACAGATCAACATTGTAATAACTGAGCTAATCTCAGGGCTGTACACTGAATGAAATGTTCACTTACTGGTATTTCCATATTACACATGGGCCATGAATTTTGTCAAGACCTTGGCATAAAACAATATTTTAAAACCAAATAATAAAAGGCAGTGATTTTGTTAAATCTGATTCTGACATTTTTTACACATTCTAAATGAATTTCCAAGACAGGTTGCATAAGGGACAGCTGATTACTGAAGCTTCAGAAGAACCTTATATAAAAGCATTAGACTAAGTTTTCAGCTCCTGCTGCTTTGGTACATTTTGTTTTGAAATAACAGTTTTCTTTATATGTGTCAATTTTGTGGCTGTGGATAGACTTCCCAATTAAAAAATTATACTCTCATCTTACCATACATATAGCAACAGAAAAAAAAAAAAGGCATTTATGAAAAACCACAAATTTATCTCAATCTCAAAGAGATTTGATTCTGATGATTATGTTTTTCCAGATTACAAAGCTGTTTTATTTGAAATTTCATTAGGATGAGTAGAAATGCAATATATGTAATTATAGACTGAGAGGGTGGTAAATAAATTTTCTTTTGGGGGTCCCTTGCAACTCAGCATGTTCTATGATTCTATCAAAAAGAAAATTTCACAGTGAGAAAAATCAGTCACTTGAACAGCCTCCACAAGAACATGGTAGAATCTCCATCTCTGGATGTTTTCAAAAAGTGATTGGACAAGGATCAAAATAACTTAATCCAGACTCCTTTTCAATGGTTGGATCAGATGATCTTTCAAGGTCCCTTCCAACCTACACTGCTCCATGATTTTATGAAGTAGGCATTTAATTAATTCCTGCTCTCATTTTTTATATGCATTACAAATTGTATCTTTGCAGTTCCTTGCCTTTTTTTTCCTACACTTGATCTGCTACAGCTAGTTTCTCCAACCTGGAACAAAGCTTCTTTCAGCTGATGACTTCATTTTCTCTCTGTGCTTCTATCTAGAGCACTTACACAGTTCAGCACCAAATATGAGTCCAGACAAAACCACCTTCTTAAAGAGATGAAGTGTTGGTGTGTAGGAATATAAACAGCTGTCCCTTTCTTCTTGACTCCCATGTGAAGATCTGAAGTGTGAACTGTGATACTTTTTATCCGAGAATTTCACCATAAGGGGCAGGAACAATCTAACCCATCTATCTAAGCATCTGCAGAACACGAGAATGGAAGAGCGAGAAATAACTCATATTTTCATGGCAGAAACTGAATATTGCCCTGCAGGTCAGCTCTAATTCATGAGGAGCCTCAAGCCATCTCTCCCTCCTAAAGCTGAATTTTGGTGATGCAGGAAATCTATTTCAGGTGTTAGGGATGATCAATCACACCTGTTTGTTCAGAGGCATTTGATAGTTTCAATATTATTGTGAATTATTCTCAATAAATTTCAATGAAAAGCTGTATAAAGATCAAAGTCAGCACCCTGGATCTGTTCTTTTTCTGTGTTTTTCTATCTTTCGGAGACTAATCATACAAATTTTGCACAAGACTTGAGAAAATAATTCTACAAGGAATGCAACTGTAAAACAACTTGAGCAAAAAGGATAAAAACAAAACCTGGTTCAGAAAGGGAAAAATAGCTCATGTGATGGTCAGAAACTCAACCATATCTAAAAGAAAAATTAATTTGCAGGAGATCCCAACACATGATAAATGACAGCTAATCTCTGGAATATGAACTATGTAATTAGAGAAGTATTAAAATTAAAGGCAAGGAATAATGTTTTATTGATGAAATTCTTATTACTTCTTATTTTCACTTAAAAAAAAAAAACTACACAACACTTCCATATTATACAGAGCACAGTAGGCATTGCACCATCCAGTTTAGCAATGCAAAATAGATGTAAACGCTGCTGTTTCTGATTCTGTGCCAAACAACAGGAAGAACGAAAACATAGTATGAATCCAAACACATTTATTTGTTTAAATGACTAAGCCTAGAGTGCTAAGAGAGTACTTGGAGGGGTTTCATCACTTTAAACCTGTTGTAGGAAAGATTTGCTTATCTTTTCGATATCTACCAGGACAACAGCTATTATTACTGAAATTGCTTTTACGTTTCCTACCAAATATATAAAATTAGACTGTGCTCCCCTATTTTAAAATCTTTATATTATATTTCACATTCACGATTGGAAGGTTACACATTTAACAAACATCTGTTATTTTATGCATGGACAATATTTATATGCAAGGAGACGGATGATTATTGAAACATTCCTGACTTGGGAGGTGAACACTGCATATGAAGAGCAGAACCCCTGAAGTTTAGTCATGGCTCAAGTGTGATAATCTGGAGCAAGTTCCTTCAATACTTAATCTTCTGTAAAATGGATATCATAAATTCACATTCCAGGAAAAAATATTTATGGAATTTAGTTCATGTAAAAAACTTTGAAATCTTAATCTGAAAGAAAATATAAAAGAACATTTGAGAGCTGTATTATATCCATAAATGTGCAAATGTGGAGCACTGACAAGGGAAAGTAAATTTAACTGGGAAAACATTTAGTTATGATTTCTAAAATTTCAAGAGAATGTTTCAAGTATCTTAATGAGCTTAGCATTTTATCCTGCCTTTATATGTTCATCATGTTTTTAATCCTGCAATATTCCTTTCCATATTTATATAAGTTTATTAGGCTCAGGCATATCTCAAGTTTTCCAAGGACGTGATGTGTATGGATGTAAAAACATGACCAGAAATGGTAAAACTCCAGGACCAGCTTTTCCACAGGTTGCATCAAGTTTGCTCCTCCCAAGAGGAAATCCCAAATCTCTCTCAATAGCCAGACGAGAGAGGGCAAATGGGTTCAGAAGCCTAAGAACACATTGCCATGTACACAATGTTCTTCCTATGAAAGCTGCCAGTTGAATAACATCTGCACCACACACAAAGCTGGCTGTTTAGAACATGGGTTTAATTCATTTTGCAAGTAATGTAATCAGTGGAACATCAGATGAACTAAAAGGAAAAAAAAAAAAACATAGACAAATAGAGAGTTTTGAGAAGCTACCATATGAGTCTTTTTCATCTTTTGGGGAAATCTTACACAATGTCGCAGAAATTATTGTTTGGAACACATGGTACTGAAGCTAAGGCCATTATATAAGCCCAGTATCTAAATATATCATAACCCAATTCTTATTCATACAAGCACTTTGTATAATCTTTATGGACAATAAGACTGGGTTACTGAAAGACTCTAAAGGAAGCCAAGAAACTGCACAGTCAAAAACCCCACTGCAGCTAATACAGAAAACATTTATGATTATCTTAATCTGGGATTTATCACAATGTGTGGGCAGATTTGCTTAACAGGAAGGATTAGTGAGGGGGGCTGATTTACTGACTGGAGGTTTTGCATTTACTCCTATATGTGGGATTCCCACAGTACCATGCAAAGAGGCCACAGTGAAAGGACAGCAATAAGAGGCAAACTGCTGCCTTAGCAACCATTTAAAATACCTCCCTGAAGCTTCTAGAAGGCATTCCTCATGTAATGGTATAAAATAGGGAGTTCATTTTCCTAGGAAAGTACCTATTGCTCAAGAGAGATTGTACTCAAAAGTATTTTTCCATTTTCATAATTTGTTCGCTACTTTATGTCCCCTCTCTCCTCTACTCTCTATTCTTCCTATTTAAAAGCAGTCTGTTAGCTAAAATAAGTTTGTGACAAACAGGTTAAAGAGAGCCATAACAGGTATAATTAAGTCTCCCATATAAGCAGAGTCAACTTTACTCATCCAGCTGAAATTAGGAAGGAAAAAAAAAGAGAGAGAGAGTAAATGGGTTGTAGGAGAACAAAACCCTGATGTGTGTCTGACATATAATGAATAAACACTGGCAATGCCCTAAGGAACCTCTACTACAGTACTGACTGTATCAAGATATATAATCATTAAAGTTATAGAACACTAAGTACCAAAGCTACCTCTTACATACTCGTTCTTTTAAATGTTTCTTCGGAAAAGAAAAGCAGGTTCAAATGAACTGTGCCCACCCACAAGGAGAAAAAAGAGGCAAGAGCAGCAACAGTGCCTCAATTCACATAGATGAGAATAATTGGAGCCCAGTTCAATCTGTGAAGTAAACAGAAGCAGGATGAAGGCTTTTCAATTTACACCTACAGCCTACAAATTAGTAAGCAGTCTGGTAGGATGAGCTTGGGAGGGATTGCATAATAACCCTACCCCCAGCAACAATGCAGGGAACAGGGAACAAAATGGTAGCTCTACACCAGCAGGGAATTTCCCTTTCTAATTACTGACTACCATGAAAAGCATTCTCAAGAGCCAAACGTCAGCTTTTGTGCAACTGGATCGGGAATTTCTTCATTATTCTTGATTTACTCTCGTCCAAAAATTAATTTCAATGGTGTTTTAAGAATCAAAAGTAACTATGCATAAAAAATACAAAGTATCTTCTGGCAAATATTGCTTGAGGATTCGTTTGGTAAAATAATTATTTTTTGTGCCAAAAGTTCAACAGATTACCAGTAATTATGGCTTGATTAAATATCTTGCCTATATCAGTATTCATTTTATAGTCACTTGTCCATATCCATTGAAACCAAAAGGACCTAATCCAGAAAATTCTGGTTTTGCAGAACATGTTGTGTACATTCACATCCTGCCTCTTATGCAACCATGAGAAAAGTGAAGCTGAATATATGACTTTCAGGTTTTCTCACAGCAAGGGAAAAAGGAGACAAAACAGAGCAGAAGGGGGATGTTTTGAGATAAATATGTAAAAAAACCAAAAATACAACCCTCTTTTGAGGAACACGATTACTCACAAGAAATTTTCTGTCCCCTTTCCATGATAGTTCGTATATAGATTTCCACTTTTGGCAACTCCAGTAACAGGTCCTTTCAGAGGCACACTATTTGGAGTAGGAGTCAAGAATCATATCAGAAAACAGAATTATGTAACTATAGTGGCAAGTGGTACATTATTTCTAGATAAATCCTTGAATTTTTAGAGCTTGATTTGTAAGTCAAGCTCCTATAAATCAGTCCTGATGCAGCTCTCCTGATGATGTCTGGAATGGGAACATCCATACCATGGTTTGAGAAACAGCCTGACTCAGAAGGGTCTGTGGTGAGACCAGATCTGCTCATGGCTGATTCCCTGCTAGGGACACACAAAAATGAGAAATTGAGGAAAGCACCTGGCTCAACCAGTTTGGAAGGCAAGCCTTGTGTTGAGGAGGGTCAAAGCAAAAGAAGCAAAGGGGTAAGGCAGAGATAACTATCTCCTGCTTGTGAAAAGTGAAAGCCAGATCTCCTGGCTTTGTCTGCTGATTAAGATGTCAGTCCTGCACAGGCAGCAGGACTGCCACAACAAAATTCTCACCTTCCCAGGTGGGAAAACATCCATGAAAGCATTAATCTTAGAGCAGCAATGACCATAGCCAGGAAACCCCCTCAGAGCAAGGTTCAGGGAACAAGCTGGGATCAGTGAGAGTGATCAGAGGAAAGGTCATAGAATCACTGAATGTGCTGACATGGAAGGGATCCACAAGGTTCACTGAGTCCAACCCCTGGCCCTGCACAGGACCATCCCCAAGAGTCCCATCACGTGCCCAAGAGCATTGCCCAAATGCTTCCTGAACTCTTTAAGGGAAGGGCAACTCATTCAGGTGATAATTAAGCAGAGGTTGGTTGAGATGGACAGCAAAGATTGAAGGAAATCAGGATGGGGGACAACAGGCCAGGAGAAATTCTGATGACCGAATTTGGTCTCTCCAAAGAGAAGCTTTTGTGTAAGTACTTTCAGCTAGAGATATCCTTACAATCCCAGACTTCACAGAGATGAACAAGGTCCCTTCACCCTGAAGTGGTCCAGCATTGTGCTAGATGAGACAAGTTATGTAAAAGTGTGAAAGAAAGATCAACATTATGTGGCTTTTTTGGTCTGGGATTCCAAATAGCCTCCACCTGGTCAGGGAAAGAAAACTTCTTAAAGCTACATCCGAGCCTTACTGAGCAGTTTTGTGAGAAAACAGACCAAAGAAAAACAAAGCATCCTGATAAGAAACACGTCTGCAAAGTCTCTGGAGTAAAGACTAGCACTGAAGCAAAACATCCGATGAGATTAGGATGAGAGGGCATATTTTTCAGTTGTGTGAGCAGCCCCTGCACATCATTCTGAGGACACCATTACATATTTCCATTCATCACTGTATGAAGTGAAATGACCAAAACCATCTCTGAAGGTATGTGAAGACAAAGCACCAAAAGGCAAACATGTTGAATGCACCATAATCCAAAGATATGCCCGTTTCCTGAGCAGGTCTTGTATCATTCTGAGGCAGGATAAATACACAGTGATCAGATGACTAACGAGCCTGGGTTGTTAGGTCATGAGAGAGAGCCATCACAGCAAAGACAATAATCAATTACAACTGTTCAGGGCAGCAGTGGAAGCTGAAACAATATCCTTGGCAAACACTGAGAGGTCACTACCATCATTAGAAAGGGAAGAGTTGAGAAGAAGGGCTGCCAGGGCAGTCCACAGCTAGGTCTGAGCAGGCTACATATGCAGTCTAGAATAACAGAAGCTAAAAATATTGTCACTTGAATAATACAAAAGTGCCGTCTGAATTCAGGAAGCAGTTCTCAAGACAACAGGCATAGCAAGCAGTACTTTTAGTCTAGCAGCAATTAATTCAGCAGTGAGCTGCAGCAAGAACTGACCATGAAGCCTGGAGGAAGGATTTTGCCTACAGCAGCCATTCCTAAATGAGTCAGGTGGGTAAAGTCCTGAATTTAAGAATCATTCTGCTTCTCTGCTTCCAAAAGCACAGTGGAGGGGGAACAAACAAACAAACAAAAACAAAACAAAAAAAAAAATTTTGGGAGCCTTTCTACTGACATTCGTGTATGTTCAGAAGTCCAGAGAACTGACAACAGGATTTTCATATAGTCCATATAACCTAGAGAAACTGTCAAGCTGAGACCCAGCCTATATCATCACTTTCATTCACCCTTCTCCCCTCTATCCCCACTGTCCCAATTCACATGATGGGAAAAGGAAACACATCATGAGAAAGGACTCTCAGGCACAAGCATAGCCTCTCATTGCAGGCTGGAAGCTGGCAGTGCTTATTTGGAGAGAAGTGGAGAAACAACCCCATTTTCCCAGAATAACCCTTCCTTTTAAAGCCCTGTGTCATTCGGGGGGCAGCACACATGTCCAGATCCATGTTATCATAGTGAGGATTACAGGCAGTGATAGCTCAGACAGTCCAGGTCAGGAGGGAATGCCTGATAAATGCTTTCTAATCTGATGCAAAGTGGAAGTGCAAAGAACAAACACTTGCTCTAAGGTCCCATTGATTGGAACTGACATGCTGAAGGTTTCAGCAGAAAGGCAAACTACATCAGAGGTAATTCTTAGAGCATTTCAGGAGGGGATAGGAGCTGAGAGAGAAGAGTGCTGATCTCTCTCAGCAGAGAAACAAACCAGAGTAATTGATGACTGCCCTAAATGAAGCTGGTGAATTATGGGTGACAAAAAGGGAAATCTAGGAAGGAAAGCGCAATGGCAACATTATAAATGAAGGAAGAGCTGCTGAATAGATGTTACAATGAACCTGGAGCCTACATACATCTAGAGTTATAACCCATGACAGCTGCCATATGGCACCTGTAAAGCATCTGACTGTTGCCAGAGGGGTCAAATATCTTTACTAAAATTTCACGTGGCCCAGGTGCAACCATCTGAAGAAAGGTTATCTGAGAGGGGAATAACAATGAGTTAGGCAGTTTACCTGGGCTGGAAATAAATGGATATTCGAAGTAAATCCCCTTAGAGTCACTGAGACAGATATGTCCACTTAAACACTGCCCGGGGAAGAACACACAGCTCTTACTGATTGACAAAACAGAGTTAGAGGGATCCAGACTTTGTCTCAGGGTGAGACAATTGTAAATGCAAAAGTGGCCTCTGGACTGGAAGCAAGACCTGAACAGAGAACCCTCTTCAGGCATCAAACAATCCCAAACCCCAAGAGAATGGGACTTTGAACACTCATGTGTCTGCAGAGCAGATTGGAATCTCCAAGGCAGAAGGGAACAGTGCTTCCAGTGTAATTTCCTCTCTTGAGGATTGATTTGTTAAGTGTCAGTGCCAAATTCTAGGAAACAATTCTTTAATGAGTCTCTTTAGAAGCCTCCTAGAACCAGGAAGTCTTGCAGTTTAATGCTAATTCGAAGAACAGAATAAACTAACAGATATTTTTCTTGAACAGGAGATTTAATTGGGCAATTCTGATATTTTACCATGACAAAGTCTGGCTCTGCTGCATTGGCAGTGTGCAAGGAAGGGCAGAAGTTACACTTGAGATAATCCAGCTCTGATAAGCCTTGGATCTGAAGAGGAGCCTGGAGTTTCAGCTAACCAATCTCTAAAAGCATGCTTCCTGGTTTTGGTTTTACTGTTTTTAGAGGTTTTCTTTGGTTTGTGTTTTGGCTGGTATTTTTCCAAAACAGAACTTGAATCATCACAAATTAAATATTTGTTTAGGCATAACCCTTTCCAAAAAACATAAGCTCTTACTGTGACACAATCATCATTTGAAGTCATTCTCAAGAAAAAGCATTTCCCCAGTAGACAAAAAAAATAAAAGAAAGAAAAGAAGAAAAAATTAGATTAGATTAAAGAAAGAGGACTAAATATTATGTGGCCAGAAGTTAGATGCTTTTTTCCACAGCCAAGCAGGGAGATAGGGAAATGGTGAAGAAAAAGAAATGTCAGAAGATAAATTAAAGCCAAATTAACTAAAAAAGTTGGTTTTTAAAGTGGTGGTAGTGATGTAGCAAGAAAACCCTCAGAAAGGGCACTCCAGCAAAGCTGAGATAAGCAAGTTGACAACAGAAGAGTGAGCCCAGCCTAAGAAACTGAATCCCATTTTTGTTCAGCAGTGAAGTAAGTTACATTGCAAGTACAATTGAATATCTATTTCCTCTTTGTACCTATGTTAGTAGTTCAAAGATCCACTGTAATAAAATACATAACAAAACAGTATTAAGAAATTTCTTATATTTTCTGATTTTGGCTGTGAAATTTTATGGTTTGAATCATTCATTCTAAAAGACACAGCAGCTCTGTGTACAATCAACTGGGGGCGGGCCCAAAATGTAACAAACCAGAGCTGGGCCGTGCAAAACCTGAAAAACATTACCATGTAAAGATTTTTTTGTCTCATTCACAGCATGAGCTGAAACCAGAACAAAAATGTAAAGGAAGGAAGCAAAAAACTGCAAAGTTGGAATCCAGTCTGGTTTTTCTCCAGCCTCATCAGCAGCAAATAATGACCATCAAAGCTGCTTCTGTTCTGCAAGTTCCTGGTGCTCATCACTCTCTTACATTACCTTTTACTGCTCTAAAGCAAGGCATAACTACCTCCTGAGACAATTTCTTAACCAAAATCTTGCCTATAAGTGGTTCAGGTTGAGGTTTTTCCAGTGTACCAGAGATATTTATATTTAATCTCACTCAAAGTGTTCACATTTTCCAGTCAGTGCTAAAACTGGCAGCGGCAGATACTTTTTAGGGGGATTTTTATTTTTAAGCTCATTTTTAATCCCTGAATATCATGATAAGGAATTTAGAGTTCTAGAAAATGTGTGAAGGTGTTCATCAAGGTTAAACAATTTCACCTTACTAGAAAGGTGAACTGGAGTTTGGTTTTTCATTATGACATATAGGGACTTTATGGTTAGAATAATATTTGCAGTGATTCTTATAGAAAGAAAGTTTGGGAATACTCTTGTAAATGCAAAAGAACAAGAGATTTAAATTTTACAGACTCAGAATTCATGTTTACCTGCTTTGTCTACAAATCCTATACCTGGCATATTCTATTTAAAATACTCCTGTAATTATAGCTTTGCATCATTACCTCCACATGTTTTTAAGCAGTAAGATGACAGACTCTGTCTCAGTGATGAGATGCTGGGACAGGGAATGTAGAGAATGAAAACATGAGCACGATACTAGAAAATTCTGAACACTTGTTAAAGAAAACTACATCAATTCATGCACCTCAGAATAAGCTATTTACATAGTAGCTTGATGAGTTTATATTGGAATACAAGCTTAAAAAACCCAAACATACAAGCCTGAAAGAACATCAAGATGATCCAAGTATACTTGGATAAAAACTCAGAGTTTTTAATATTGAAGGCTTAAAAAGTAATCGCAGTCAGTAATTCCTTTAAAAACCATAAAACAACCTTTGCTTCTAAATACAAGAATAAGTCATTTGAAATGGCTAAAAGCCTTTTAAGACTGCTTCTTTCAAAATGCACTGTATCCAGAAGATGTTAAGATTCCTATAAAATGCTGGAACACAGCATTAGAGAAGCTGCTTTTCTAAGAGGTTGTAAAAATACCTTTTAATCTAAATGCCTTGCTGAGCACATCAGTCAACTAAACAGCATCAAAACAGTGGGGTGACCAAAAACAAAGGACGGATGTGTCTGGGCTATTGTTTCAGGGACTAAAGATAAAGGACCACTTACTCACCTTACTTTGCTGCCTACTCCAATTTTCCTTAAATGTTTTCTTCTTCAGGATAGCCTCAAGCTCTTATAAATGCCACACCTTTAATGAAACCTTCATTCTGTCTGCTGCTGTGCCTGCTCACTTTCTTACATTGCTTTTGCACAGGTGGGTCGTTAAATTCAACAGCCTACACTAAGAATTTTTCTGGCTCACTCTAGAGCAAAAAGTAGGCAAAAGGACACCTCCAGGAGAACTACTAAGGTGACGGCATTTCACACTAAACTGTCACCAAAATGCAGGTAGGTATAAGATACAAATCTAAGTAGTGATTATGCCAAAGCAGTACAAGGAAGTGCTTAATTTTGAGTCTTTGTGATTCAGTTTATCACTGTACATGAGAGTCACAGATCATGTTTGCACACCATTTTTAATATTATATATATAATATTTATAATATATATTTATATATGCATTTATATTATCTATTCTATATATAATATTTTATTAATATTTATAATTAATATTTTTATTTAAAATATTTTTATATTTTTATATTGATTATTTCATTATCAGGTATGTTCACAAATAGTTCCATCTTTTGGAGGAATGAATGGCATCTTGAAGGACAGGATTGCAGTTCAGAACTTCCTTGATAAATTGGATGAAGCTCTACATTAAAAAAAAAGAATAAAAATCCACAGACTAAGAAGATTCTTCCTGAACACCAGAGACTCCAAAGCTCTGCCACTCCAGGGATTACTGCATCCAAATTCTAGGATTTTATTCTGAGAGTCCAGATCAACTCCTGTGTACAATTTGAGGAACATGAGACTGGAATGTCAACTTGACTGCAGAGAAAGCAAAGCTGGAAGAAGATGGCCTACAATGAAAATATGAGAATTTAAATAATGAACAGGTAGAGTGTGTTTGGAAGTGGAAAGGGAATAAAGGAAACTTCAGGCTTCCTTCCCCATAATGTATCAAGAAAATTTTTCATTTAGGAAGACAATTTCATAAGAGAGCAATTGAACTACTACTGGTGAAGACTCAGTTTGGATGTTAGTAAAATATCTGCAAGTTCTCCTCAAATTTTCTATTAAATATAACATATTGAAGTGTTTAAACTTGGAGAGATGAATTTGTTCTTTTGTTGAACACTTCAGAACAGATCGACAAAACATCCACCAAAAATTTCCTTGGAATATTTATCCTTCCTCAGAGAACAAGGAAGATAGACGAGATGAGGTTCAGCGCTATTTTTCTAATATTGTACATTATTTATCAGACTGAATCTATCACATTGCATACATATGTTGATTCAAATGGCCTATACAGACACTCTTCTGTAGTCAGCCAGTGGTGATTGCTGCCCTGGGGTTTAATTTGCCTTCCAAACGATTTGCAGACTGTTGCTAAATATTACAAAAGAGAATGATCAGCAGTCTGCATGACAAGAGCTGGGAATGGGTTGTGTAAAGAGGCCAATGGGACAGATACCCAAAGCTTTCAGAGGGCCTCACTGAGCTGCACAATTACTACTGGCACAAGGAAGAGCCCTATCACTATTTCCCAAATTTCTATGGCTGAATTTGGCGTCTTGGATTCCCTAGCCATATTTAACTCAGCTATTTAACATGTGGTTTTGGGAGACAAAGTGATTTATTTTAAAGCTGGATTGTGTCCTGTGTGGACTACAAGGACAAAAAACCAAGGAAGTTTGGCTGCATTGAGTAAACAAACAGTAAAATTGGATTTTAAAGTCTCAGTTGTCTCAGAGAACAGATTTAGAATGGTGGAATCCACACCCCACTTCTGTAAAGGTCTCAAGTATAGGGGTAACCAGAAAGTGTACAGAAAAAAATACCTGTCCAACCAAGAATCTTAACAGCTTTGCTATTTATAGGATCACAACCCTGATTGATGATTAATGAAGACTCACTGTACCTGGTGACCTGCAGAGTCACACAGGAGCAAATGAGCCATGAGGAGGTTACAACAGCTGCTTCCAGATGGGCTGCTGCACTCCCCCTGCTCCAGCCGGACTGTGACCCCTGAGAACAGTGCTTTCCCCTCCTAAGTGTACCACATCCATGTCAAAAACTCCATGTTAGCCCTTCTTTACCACCACATGCTCCTTTACAGAGCTTCAAGGCACTATCCTGCTGGTCAGTCTGACACCAGGGGACTGGCCCTGAGTGAGCACAGAGTGCAGTCAGGCATTCTACACGAACCCTTCTGTAACTCACACTTCCCAGTTTTGAGGAATGCAAATCAAGTGGTTTATGGTCTGTAAGCTATGGAAGGAAAGTCTTATTTGGTCAGCTCCCATTTCATCCCATCCATTGACAATACTGGGAAGTTTTCTAATGCCAATTAAGCACTTGTTCATGCAGTGCTTTGTTTTGACCAGGCTCTAAACAGTGGATGTGGCTCCTCAGGGAGGCAGAGGTGTAGTCCAAAAGCAGCATTTAGTCTGATGCCACTGTTAAGGAATTTTCCCTGAGTTCTGTTGCACTGTGTGAATCATTGAATGACATATGCTCCATCTGAACGCAGGGAAAACAGAACTGCAAGTGGCATCCACGTTACAATACACACACAGCTTTTTCTTACTCTGCACAGCTGTTCTGCCACCCTTGGCATCCTCACTTTCTAATAAAAACACAGTGCAAACACTTGAAACAAACATCTTTTTTCTCCTGGTTGCTACCACCCAGACATGGTACAAGGGATGTCTGTATTTACCGCTGCAAGCATTCTTTGAATACTTAAATGAGAATCTTACATCTGTATCCACAGTGGCAGAACAGGCAGACACCATCTGAATAAACTTCAGGGAGTTGTGCTAACATGGGATGAGCATGGTGAGCACTGTTTAAACCACAGATATACAAATTTAGTCCTTTGAAGCTCCACTGTTCCAATAAGAACACCAAGTTCAGACTGCAACCTGTACAATGCACTTAATTAAACAATCTTCCCTCATCTGAGATCCACTGGGCTTTTTTATTTTAATCCATCTATATAGAATTTCCATTTGCTTCCCACTCTGCTAACTTCAAAATGCCTCTGTACTTCAGCAAAACTTACTGAGCTTCTCACTGTGAATCAGAAACAAAGACAAAGCGCAGGTCAAATTTTTCCCATTAGCCACAGCCACAGAGATACTAATAACTGAAATGAAGAAATTAATGGTGACAAGTTTCTTTTAAAACAGATGAATCATCACAATTTCTACTTCTTAGCAGTAGCTGATCCTTCAATACTAGATTATTCTTTAAAAACCCAACATTATTAAAAGTACATATTAAAAAGATTTCTCCCAAATAGGAATTTGTTTCATTTTAAGGAAGATGGAGTTATTTCAACCTCAAAGAAGTTCTCACTTATTCTAGATTTTCTTACAGAATGTATGAAAACCAGAAAACCAGACAGAGGCCTCTAAGCAAACTCAGTAAGAAAACTGGGCAATTACTTACTGAGTTTGCCCATCATATTTGCTATATACAAAAATATAGAAGAAATATAGGAAGAGATGTTAATTTCTGTCTCCTTGCAGATCATCAAAATTGAAACTTGAGTACTTCCCTAGTAAACCTTGAAACCCAATGCAAGTGAAATCTTCACCTAGAAATCACCATTAAAATTACTATCAATATTATTACACATCCTGTAAATTGTAATCAATACAGTCCAATAATATTTATAAGTCTGGAAAGTCAAACAGCAAACAATACCTCATGTAAGAATCAAATTTACATACATAATTTCTACCTTCTTCCATAAATATTATATATACTCTCAGTTTCCAGAATTCCCTGCATGGAGTAGCTGAAAATACCAGTTCGTGAATCACTCTTCTGGATTCTAATCCTTTTAATAACAAACATTTCATCCCACTGAATGTGTTCATTAAGTAAAGTGCTACTGAGCATAAATAAAACAGCAGAATCTAATTTATGAATGATAAAACAGTCATTACAGCCATGGTAAACACTTCTCAGAGTCATAGTCTAAATCTCAGAGAACAAAAATATCAAGGCAAAGAAACACAAAAGCCAAAATATTAATAGAACAAATTTGATATTCACTTTGGATAAAAGGCTCAGGTGTCCTAGGCTCTAGTTCAAATAACTGATGCTCATTTTTAGCTGTAGGAATGTGGGGAGGCAAGCTGTAGTCTAGGTACAGGAGCCTTGACTCCCTGAACACGTGTGGAATATAAAACATGCTATGCTGTCCTCAAGTCAACACCCACAAACATTTATGCTTACCAAAACACGGTCTGTACTCTGGTGTGCATGTAACATCTCCCTCTGAGCCAGGCAAACAGTAAAGAAGACTCCAAAGGGTGAAGGTCAGGGAAAGTTCTCTTACCTGGAAAGATCCTGCATGGTCTTCTTCTTTGTCACCTTCTTTTCCTTCCTTGAGGGCGATCAAGGTGAACCCTCGAAAGTAGGCAGGAGTGGCAGCAGACAGCGTCACTGGGGCGTGATGAACAGAGAAATAACAAAAAAAA
>VZRH01003725.1:30310-100615 GCA_013397555.1 Urocynchramus pylzowi | reverse complement strand
AAGTCTGATCTTGCCCAGATCCCGAAGTAAAGTGCTGTTTTGTTTCAGAGCGTGTGATTAGCAGCTCGGTAGTGTTTATTTAGGCGAGCTGAATTCACAGGGTTTGGTGAAAGAGCGGGGCAGGGGACGCTCCTGTCTCCCAGACAGCCAGCGCAGAGCTGCTGCCACTCGGGCTGAGCCCACAGACCTGAAATTAATCACTCGCATTCCTGCCAAAGTCTATAGTTACTGTAGGGATAACAAGGCTCAAAGAATTTCCCCACACCCCTCCACCCTCCCGCCCTCCTCCGAAGCAGCAGACCTGATAAACATTACCAACTAAATAGCGCGGACCGACCGAGACCAGCGAGGAGCATCGGCTGCAGCTCCTCGCGTACCACGGAGGGGAGAGAGGGAGACAGAGAGATGACGGGAGGTGGCTGTGCCACGAGGTCCACCTCTACACCAGCCTGCCTCTGTGCACATTAGAGCGAGTGTGTGTGCTCCCAGCAGCTGCGAACACAGCTCACCTCGGGGAGCGTGGGAGGTCCGCTCCAGCACTCGGGAAAATCCCAGCAGATGCAAGCAGCAGAAAGCCGGGTTCATTATTTGGCCTTTACACGAGGCACACTGAGGCGCAACGACGCTGAATGACTTATCTAAATCCACAAAAGGAGATTACAACGGTGGGAAAAAAAGAAAGTGAACCTAGACCCCTGGGGTCCCTAACTCCAGGGTTTTGATCCTAAAATGCTCTTCTTCTCTCTCTCCCTCTCTCCACTGCTTTGTAAGTGGAGGAGGAAGCAGGAAAGATCTTCAAGCAGGATCTGAATACTTTCAGGATGACAAATGCACAAGAGGGCACAAATCCCTTTCTAACCCCTTTCTCCAGGATAGGACTGTAGCAGATGGATAAATACAACTGCATTTATGCACAACTTCCAAGAAGTATGAGAAACAGCAAGCAGTTTGAAGCCCTCCTGGACCCCACTAAGCCATTTGTTAGCATCAGATTTGCAAATTTTTGGGTTCCAAACTTACCTTTGGAAGTTGATTAGCAACAGCCTCATGTTGTGTGTCAAATAAAGGTGTTCATTTATGTGTCTGTGAGGGTGCAGGACCTTTATTTGCTGAAAGATTACTTGCCAAGAGCTTTGCTACTGTAAGCTTTTTTAAATTTCAGTCTCTGTTACACGCTTATAAAGAACATACACTGTCTCAGCCTCAAATTCTTCATTCACTAAAGATTATGTTAACAAAAATGGGATTGGCTGGGTGAGATTTTAGCTTTTGCTGCAAACACAGAGCTACTGGCAATGTCCCTCCATGTCTGTGAAGGGTGGCAGTCAAGCTCTGGTACCAAACTGAGTAGGAAAATCCCATTCGTGAGGACGTGCCTGCTTAGACACCTGCTGCAGTGGCTGGGGCTGACTGCAAAGACTTCCACTGCTGAGGAAAAAGCTTGATTAGGGAAGGATAAGAAGTCTCTGCAGCACAAGATGCTTTTTTTGTTCCTCTCATCCTGCTGGAGGAAGAAGAATGAGCAATCCTGACTTTCCAGTGTAATACACCAGGTTCCATTCAGTCTGCTCCCTCCACTGTTTGCCTCCCACCCAACCTGCCAATATGAGGGCAAATTGATCCATCATCTTTAAGGCAATAATATTCAGCCAGCTTTTGCTACTGAAGCCTTGAGTATGCAGAATATTTAGTTTCATGCTTCCAAAGACCTATGTTCATGTGGGTAATTAAGTGACTACAGTTCAGCAATGTCATAAACTCTTGGGTCTCATTTGACCATGATCTTCACCTCATTCATTTATGAGAACAAGCTTTGCTTTATGAGGGTTCCTCAGTCAAAGATGCCTGTGAATTTGATTAGTTTGATATTTGACTCCTCATTTCTTTTGCTGAGATTGATTGAAAACCAATTACCTGACTAAAGCATTCATGACAGGAACTGCACAAGCTTCTCCACAATCTTTGTTTTGAGCCAGTGTTGTGTTCTAACTCAACACTCCTCAAAGTGTTTTTAGTCCTTTTCAGATATTTTGGAGTTTGATATGGTAAATAATTCATCAGTATCTATTGACTCTTAGCTTCCAGTAGATTTTATGCCTCTTAGTTTTTAATTCCTGATATGGCCTGGTCTGTTACTTCTGGTACTTTTTTGTTCAAAAGCATTGTAAAGTTTCCTAGAAAGGCATAGCACAGTGTCTTGCTAGAAGTGAATGCTTCAGCTTAGCAACTGATCTAGACAAATCAACCTGCACTGCCTTCAGCCATGAAATGAGTAATTTGTTGTAGAGAGTATGGGCAATGTCATTAAGCATGGGCATCCTCGGGGTTTTCTATTTGTTCTACTAATTAGTGTGTGTTTGCCTAAAGCATCCAGCATGATGTACCAGTCAGAGATGCATGCAGACTGATGAGCCAAACCATCCATGGCAAATTTAGCAGAGGAAGCCTCGTATCCAGGAGACTGTGGCGTTGCTTTCCGTTGTTCACTTTCTAGGATGAATAAAGTTGCTGTCCATGACTATTAGGCATAACAATCATTACTGGGATAATATTGCATCTGATGGAGCTGTAATGGTTGGAGAAAACTCTCTCTCCCCTCCCCCTTGGCTCCACAAAGTGGGCTTTCCTAACAAACAAAAATCATTCCACAGTGTCAGCAGTCTTTCTTACTTTTTGCTTCCCCAGTAAGGGAGCCCATTTATTCAAGTGGCATTTTAGAAGATTGCACTAACTACTGCAGAATACCCCTGCATTGACTGGAAGATACGAGAGGGGGCAATTAATAGGGTTTTTTTTCCCTTCTTCTATGATTTCAGTTAGTTGAACTCTTGGGAATTGTCTACAAAGCAACAATGTGCAATGCAACGTTTGGCTACACAACACCTGATTTTAGAGACCATAGACGTCAAAGTATAACAGTGTCTCAGGTAAATATATAAACTGATTACATGAATATTAAACCCCTTAAGAGAGCCAACTCTCAGAGCAGAGGCCAAAAAACCAGCCAAAATAACGTGTCAGAGTGGCAGGTGCCCTAAATCTCACAACCATCAGGTGCTTGATAACTTCTCTGGGCTGTAGGATTCACCTCCCTAACCCCAGGAGCTTTAGCATTCTCTATAAATATATACAATAGTAATAATAACAGGGGGGTACATCTCTTACACAAGATGTCTGGCAGGAATGTTACCTGCTCTTCCACAAGAGCTGATTAAAATATTCCTGTAGAACATCAGACAAATGGGTTTTAGCTCCTTGTTTGGTTTGCAAGTCCTCAGATCCTTGTCCTAGATTGCAAGGCAATGTGTATTCTATTTGCCATCTGTTAGAGGTGTGGCAGTTATCTTCTGTTAATTGAGCAGTTTTATTTATCTCTTCCACAAATCAATCCTCCCTCAGGGAGACATCTGCTCTTAATGGGCCATTGACTGTCACTGCATGGCTGATAAAAATTACAGTGTCCCATTGTGAGATGCTCCACCCAGAGGGAGGAGCCAAGCATTCCTAACTGGATATAATCTGAGACTTCGGGACAGTAGAGAAGCCTTTCCACTGAATTCCCAGAGGAACAGCTACATTTTCTACTGGATCTTTAGAGGAAGACTACACTCTTCTACAGGATCACTGCTCCGACAGAACCACATCTGCCACTCCAGGAGGACTGCAGCCACCAATCCAACTGGTGGACCAACACCCTGACCAACAGGGTGCCAGGTTGTATTCTGACTCTGTCAAGGGTTTTTCTTTTGTATTATTGCATGTATTTTGGTTTTTTTCCCTTTTCCTAATACCTAATAAATTATATTTCTGACTTGGAGTCTCTCACTGGTTTTGCTTTCAAACCAGAACAATCCTCATCTCTCAGGAAGCTGCACATTGTGAAAATTTAAATTTTCTCAAAGCACTCTCAGTCCCTCATAGAAATTTTAGACTTCTAAAGCTGAACTGATGCTGAAATGAAAGAAAAGAGATTAAGGATGTTGTATCAATAAAAATGGATTTTCTGGAGACAGATCCAGGGTGCCTTTTCCTTCTCCTCCTCAGACGTTAATTGTATTGGGATCAAAAGCTCTCCAGGGGTTCAGGTGGTCACCTACCATCAAAAGTTTGCAGTAAGTGCATTCTGAATACCATTGCCAAATTAAGAGATATAAGTTGAGGAAAGCGACCAAAAGTGACTTTTAACTTTTCCTCATGAGCGAGATACTCCCTTGCTCACAGGTGCCAGGGCAGAGGATGCTGCTGTTCAGGCAAAGGAAGAGTCTGGCTGACTGGGAAGGAAGAAGGCTCTGGATGACTGAGAAACAACACTGCAACACAAAGGTTTTATCTGCAATAAAACCTTCCATGACTGGGAGGGCAAGAAGAGCATCTGAGGATTGCACTTTCAAAGGTGCTTATCTCATTCTCTGACCTTTGTTTCTTACTACAGATTTAGCTATTAGTCTAATTTGCATCTCTCTCCTGTCCCACTGCTCCAGCAGTCACAGTCAGTTTTTCTAAATCAAGACAGACACTCCCTCTATTGATTTAGATGGAATAATAGCCCTGTTGCTATTAAAATCCCCCACTACCTACAGCAAGAAAGAGGCTTTTCTAATACAGTTAATGCTGTCTGAAGCATGTTTAGAAAGGGATCCGGAGATATCTGCTGTCCTATTAGACAAAGTAAAGAGCTTGGCAGACACTTCAAATGATTTCTTACTTCTCTGTAGCACTGTTCTCGACTTCTTTTCTCTCAAGAAAAGCAGTGACAAGTAATGACAGTAAATGTTTGCAGAGGTCTGTTTGCCATTTACACCACTGTCAGTCAATACCATGTATCTCCAAAATTAAACTTCCCAGCAGCTCGTTATATTTGCCTGTTCAGTCATGCATGCCTTCAGCATATTTTCACACTGACAATGCAGAGAGTTTTCATTTCCAGGGCATTTTATAGAAATATTTTGTTCCTGACACAGTGAGAATAGCATCATGCATATTACTGGAGGGGCACTGCAGTGCTGAGAGAAATGGAGGCAGAGAGAGAGCTCTGTGCAGGTTCCTCCTGGGCTTAAATGGGGCAAAATCTCAATGAAGCTGGAAAACTGTGGGACAAAACACATGTTTTGAAATAGCACAGAGGCTGCAAAAGATCTAGAAAAGTTTACCCAGCTCTCTAGATAACAAAGGCAGAATGTGATTTAAACTAAGGCCACTCTTGAATGGATTTTTCAAGATCAGAAGTTGACAGAAGCTGATCTTCCATACAGATTCTATTTTGGGGAAGAGGTTTGCTAAGGAAAGACCCAGGCTTCTTGGAACATTTAACTCAGGGTGCCTTCCAATATCAGAAAGTAAATATGTTCTTAAAAAATCTCTCCCTTTATCCTGCACAGCTACTTGAGATCTATCTTGGGAATCCCTGAAAACTCCCAAGAGCAGAATAAACAACTGGTTCCTCCAAGCCCAGCATGAGCTTCATTTATCCCTAAGAAAATTCACTGCTGCAAACCTCGAGCACCAGCCATTTCTAGGTCACATCCCCTCCAATTACACCCAACTTTCTCCCTCAGCAGCCTCTGCCTTTAGGAACTTCCCAGTTTCCATGGTCAGGGCAGAAAAAAACCATAAAACCTCCTCCCAAAATTTCATCTCTGCTCCTTCCAACTAAGCCACACAATAACTCTGCAGCTGTTTGTGTTAATTTAAAACCTCAATACCAACCAAAAATTTAGCATCTTGGTAATTTATTGAATCAGCTGTCACTGATTTTATATGATTGCATGCTCTTCTGTATCTGCCTCGACCTCAATGCCTCTAACTTGACTATATCTGGCTAAAATACTAATGAGCAATAACCAAACTGAATTCAGCTTTTGGGCATCTTCACTATTCAGAGTCAGCTGTTCAGTGTTTTCTCATCACCATATTTTCCTCCTTGAATTGCTCAACACCTGCAGATTGACTGTTGCTTTCACCTGTTCACCATCTATTTGTATTTCTCCAAGACATGAGGTATGTGATAAAGTTCCTATTTTTTCAGTAGCTGAGCTCTCAAAGTCAGAATACAAATGAAACTTTGCATACAGAAGAAAACATTTTTTTTCTCAATTTTCAGGCTGGATGTTTTTCCAGGAAGAACATTAAAAAAACCAACCTTACACTGTCACAGAAAATTAAGAAAATAAATTGTTTATATCTAGGCAAATAATTTATAAAAACACCCTCATCAAATTTTATCCATGCCCATTATTTATTCAATAAATCTATCCTCTTTTTCAACAACCATTTTTATAGTGATATAGTAAGTAATTAAATCGTCAGTCAACTCTGGTTAGAATAGGTCTTATTTAGACTGCAAATATGGAAGGAAAATGTAACTCAGTAACACATCCCACAAACACAACAGGCCCAAAAGCAAGAATGACATCATCTTCAGAGACCCAAAAAACCCTCAAAACCAAAATTAAACAGAAAAAACCCACTTCAGAAAGTAAAACCAACAAAACCTCACAGCCAAGCAGGTAAGGGAAGGATGAAAAATTCTTTGTGATTTCTGGCACTGACCATAAAATGAAGACAGACAAAAATAAGAATAAATCATAAATATAAGGTGATGGCATCAGTGAACTCTCTGACCCATTTGGGAACAGGGGCTGTACTTCAAGCACTCTGATATTTGCAGAATAGGATTGTCTCCCAAAGCAAGCTCTTTACAACAACCTTCTGCTAGCTGTTATGAATTTGTTTTGCCCACGTTCTCCTGCTGTATTCAACAGCCATTCCTTTTAAAGGAAATATTTACTGTACCATGCTAGACCATTGCATCTTCTTTCATCATTAGCTGGCAGGTTTATTTGTACTTCAGGGTGCCAAGTACAGCACTCCTGTGGTTTAGGGACTGCTGACACTTTCCTTACAAGACCCATTGTCCCTGGGAATCTAAATCAGCTACTTCTACCTCCAGCCCCGTGAAAATTTAAATATCTGGAAGTACAATGAATTCTAAAGGGGGAAGTGTTCATCTGACACAACATCCTACCAAGGAGAGAGCATGGCCAAGCTGAGAATGCAGGACTAAGAGGAGACTTGATTCCAGAATTCATTCTGCCACTGAGGTCACCACATCTCTCTGTAGATCAGTTCCTTATCAGACAGGGTAGCAGAACATCTCCAGGTAAAAACATCACCTAAGAACAGACAATACCTATTATTATTGCAATGGCTAAAGCTCTACAAGTATTAGAATGTGGTTTCAAAGCAGCTTTTGCACACTGGAAGGTTTTTGGAAAGTTTTCTTTCAGTTTATTTGTGAAATTTAAATTATGCCAAGTGTTGCTAGATATTCCTGTGGATCACCAGGAGCTCAGACAAAGAGCAAATAGTGACTGCCCAGAGAGTCCCTGAAGAGAGATTCTGCAGTTGGGGATGTAGGAAAAAAACCCCATTAGTTCTCCAATAAAGTTTCTTAAATCTCAGATTTCCAGCTCAAATATTAAAGGAGCTTTGGGAAATCTTCTGAAGATTTGCAAACCCACATCGTTTTTATTTCAAAGGAAGTTTTATGTCTGTAATTTAAAAAGGAATCTAAACTATCTGACAGCAAGTGGGTAAAATATACATATATGAAGACATTTCAAATATGGATATTCATATACATGGGGAAAAATTTACTACACATTAGAAGTTATCATTTCTTGCTTGGTAAAGAGATGGAAGATCAAATAGGCAAAGGTATGTTAACAATGTACTTCATTGTGTGTTCTGTGGACATATTTTAATTGTCATCAGCATACAAGGATAAAATTGAAAGCTGGTAATGCAGAACAGGATTTGTGGGAGGAGGAAATATCTTTTCCCAGAGTAGCTGGTGTGGCTGAAAAATAATCTCCAAGCTTTCAAACACGGCAGCCCTTCTGCCGGGTCTGAAAATTGAGTTATTTTACAAAGCTAAGTGCACGTTCACAACCATTTCTCAGAGTTTAGTTGGCCACACATTTATTAGAAGATCTCTGAGGAGAGAGGTAATTGGTACCCATGAAGTAAAGAGGATGCTAAAGGGGATGAAGGAGGGAGGTGCCAGGGAGAGAGGAGGGCAGTGATGAGTTGGTGAAAGGGGGATATTTTATAGCCTGCAGAATAAAGGGAACTTTGTGTGGGAGAGCAATCCTGGCGAATGCCATAAAACAATGTCAGGAGCTGGCGACACCCAGCAAGCTCCTGGGTCTTGGTGTCCCAAATTCTGCTAGTTGAGTTTGCAAGCTCAACTTTGGAAAGTATTTCCCAAGTTTTCCTTAATGATATGAAGAGAGACAGGGATGCACTTTGTTGGGAAATGCTTGGGAATAACAGCTGGGAGTGGTGTCCTTGATGAATCTCCCCAGAGGTTCACTGGGAAAGGATGTCCCATTCGCTGACACACAATCCATCAGTAACCACAAGCACAGCCAGGACTGCCAAGTTGTCAGCAAATTACTTCTATATATAATTTTTTTTTTTTTTCAGTACATGTTTCCCAGGTCATGTTTTTGCCCGAGCAGAAGTCTGATGAAGTCTGACAGGCCCCATCCAGATTTTGGTTCTGAAAACTGACAGAAATTCATTTGGAACAAATCTGGAGGAATCAGAAGAATTATCAAGGGAAATTCTGGACACAGAATTATGTGTGCTGCTCTAACCCCACTGTAGAAAACAAACCTAGAATCCAACACATTTACAAAACACATCTGTCTTTTTTTCCCTTTTTAAAATTAAATCACAGCAATGACAGGGCATGGATTTCTCAAACTACCAAGTAACCTGCCTTCTCCTGCCCAAAGCAAAGCATCCCATAACACCACATTTCATCAATCCCCTTCAGCCATTCAGATTTTCTCATTACTTTGCACTGTCACATAAGAAAGTCAAGTGAAAAATACCAGTGTCCAAAGAAACCAAGTTTTATACCAATACCTTTTTTTTTCTATGCAGAGAACTAAAAGTTTCTGCTGGTAGTAAAATATGCTTAATTTGCTTCTTATCCTTCAAAGTGTTGCTTCATTTCCCTTCTAACCTCTCTTTCAAAATAGTCTGTTTCATTTCACTTCTAATCTCTCAAATAATGTCAATTAATATAATTCATAAAAATTGTATTCTCCCTTAAGAACAAGTAAAACTACCTCTTAAATTTTTTTTTCTTTTTGTTAAAATTAAGGTTTTCTTAGAGTAAAACAATTCCACAAGAAGCTTATGATGAAAGGGTCTATGAGAAATAATAGTCCTTTACTCTCAAATGTAAGGATATGAGGAAATTGCATTGTGGAACTGAAAACAAGCTCAGCAGTCAAAAATTGTTTGGTTTTTTTTCAGCTGATTCAATGAAAATGTCTTTTAAAAAAATGAACAAATGTCCATTATTGGCTGTCAAAAACTTGTGCTGCATGGAAACTTCATTATGCATGAAAATAAATATTTAAACATTGATCATATCTTATTCTCATATTGTACATAGCATTTACATAAACACAGTCAGTTGTAATTGCATTCTGTGTATTTTAGTTATAAATTACAGAAAATAAGATAAAAAGGTGTGGAATATTTTAATAAGATAAAAAGTGTGGAATTAATATCTCATGGAATATTTTGAATTGGGAGGGACCACAATCATTGGATTGGATCATTGAGTCCAAATCTGAAGTTATTGGTCCATACAGGGATCAATACCATGACCATGGTGTTATTAGCACCACGCTCTAATTGAGCTAAGCTCAGGTGTCTCCACAAAAAATTCATATCACACTGAAAAAATAGTGTTTTCCAGTACAATTTCTGTTCCATTTAAAATCTAGCCTCACCTACAACTTGTCTTCCATTCAGTGTTATCACTTTCAATGGGATTCCAATTGGGCAGAAGTTTTCTGACTGAATGAATTTTTCTTGGGCCATTTTTGATCAAAACCTGATCAACTGTACTTCTTATCAAACATACTTGGCAGTTATAAGGAAGGTGTTCTGTGTAAGACTACTGTGGCCTAACCTTTGAAAAGCATTAGCAATCAAAAATAATAATGATATTATTTATTATTTTATACCTCATTTATTTTTACGGTGACCCGCAGAACAAGCCATTAAAAATGGTAGGACATTGGTGCGTTGCAGTATTTTTAAAATTTCCTGTATAAAACAGACTTCCCTCTACCAAGAAAACAATTCACAGATTCATCTAGATGTCTTCAGCATGACTGCACTTAAAATTTTAAAATTACATTAATAACAGCATTAAAAATATTTCATAAGTAATAAATGTACAAGTAATAATCATCAATAATAAATAATTGGTTGTTATGTAATATAATCATTTTATATGTACATTATAAAATAATATATAATTTTATTTATTAATAAAAGTTATTGATAAAAGTTAATTTAAAATAATTGCTAAGAGCTAATTTTAAATAATTAATAATTAAGGACTGCAGTTAAAATTACAAAATTACATTAATAAGAGCAGTTAAAATTACAAAAAATTTAGAAAACAATTACTGCAGTTAAAATTACTGCAGATTAAAAATGGCAGAGGTTCAATTTGCTCATTTTATTATTTTAGTCAGAACAAACTTAAAGCAAATGGGCCTGAAACAGTTATTGTAGAGACTGCTCTTCAAAAGTCTTTATAATTGTCAGAAATCTGATCCAAAATTACCAGTCAAGTAAATCTGTAAATAAACTTCATAACATGGCAGCTGCCCAAATTACTTGAATGAAGACCTTGAAAATCCTGAACTGACTTTAAGGTTAACAAACTATGATTTTATCACAGGGATGAAATACATTTACATTTGGGCTAGTGCCTCCTTCTCCCCTCATTGACAGTTAAATGATTTCATTAGTAAAATGTGTGAAAAAAATGATTTGCACACAGAAAAGTTTGGTTAGTTCTCTAAGAGGTACATAAATATATCTCTTCTACTTCTATGTCCACTCATTAGGTCAATTTTTAAGATGGACACCATGAATGACTTGAGACAGTAATCCAGAAGCCATAAAGTGCAGTTTTAAGTATTTTGTAAAAAGAAAGTCTTTATGCTCTTCCACTCAGTGATATAAATCATGTTACTGCTCACTCAGTTCCACAGTAGACCCATTTATGAAAAATTAATCATAACAACAACTATTGACAAACTATTGATCAGATCACAGGAACAATCCTATGAAACTTCAGAGCAAAGAATGCACTGCTCAGGCTATAAAACTTTCAACAGATTATTTAGTAGTGTTAAGGTTTATAATAACATGCACAGAAGCACCTCTCTTGGTTTGTCACTAACTAAATCCCAATCAGCCTAGTAGGACATTATTGTTTTCCACTGTTTGATAAAGAAAGAAATACATGCATTCTGTTCACTACAAGTTCTGGATAAGAATTTTTGAAAATTATAAAACATTTGGAAAAGAAAATACATTTTAGCTTGTCCTCAGAAATTATTTGAAAATTGAAGCTGTCTAAAAACATAAGATACTTTTGTAAGATATGTGCACAAAGGTAACGGCATCAAAGGTGATTTAAACTTGTAACTATGGAAACCATATACTTTTTAAAAAAGCCAAAGCCTGAGATTACTGAAATTGAGAGAAAAATAATGAAATAAGCTATCTTTTTTACCTGGACATTTCATCAAAGGACAAATCACCATATAAGGAAACTACTCACAAAATCTGAAGCAAAAGCTATCCCACACCCTGAAAATGCAGGGAGAGCTTTTTTGGGATTCAAAATGCTGCCTGAGCTCTCCCTAGACACTCAGTCCTACTTCCCTCAAATTTCACATGAAAGGTCAGAGCCACACATACTGTGCAAATTCAATGCCTCCATTTGGGCATCTTAATACTTGGTGGGAAGTGAAAAGATTAAAAAAAGGACCTGTGATTTCCTGGTCTGGCTCTGTTCCACCCTAATTGAAAGTCCAACAAAATTCCTGCATCTTACAAACTCTCCCACTAAAACCGGGAAGATGTCTCTAAAAGAACAACAGGTTATTGAAGCAGAAATATCTCACACACAGGAAAAATCTAAATTAGACTTGATGAAATAGGACATTTTTTAAAAAATTACTGTGAAATATTTAGAAAAATCTTTGTTCATGAGAAAAGGTACCTTGCATCATAAGGAACAGCTGGAGACAAAATGGGTTACTCATAAATGCTTTCCTGTGAGAAAATTAGATCTAAAATTACTGCCTGGAGTGGAGAATTCTTAGAGTAGTCCTTTGCTCTACTGCTTGCAGGAATTTATGGTCACATATACGTCCTCACAATTTAATTTATGCAATGTGTGAGTGCTTATAGGAAACGAAAAATAGGCTTGAATTACAACTGCGGAAACATACTGAGGAAAAGATAAATATGAGTAGGATTTTCCAGAATCAGAGGAAAACCCAGTGCTTCATGATTTCTAGAGGAATAGGCAATCAAAAATAAGGAACTGTAAGCTCAGAGTAAATAACATCCACCTGTGTACCTGGAGTTGGTGGCCATAAGTGAGCTAGGGTTCAGAAATACCTTTAAAATTACATATTAAAGGAGTTACAGTTTTTTGAAGCCCATTTACAGAGAGATTACTTAGAGAGTATCAATAGCCTGGTCATGAAAGGTATCAGGATAAGACTTGAACACCTAAAGCTGCAAAGACATCAGTAGGATCTCCTGAAAGAATTAAGAACCTTAGCTGTGTTACATTTTTTTTTTTTTATAATCTCATTTTTTCAATGTTTTCTTTGTGCTACCTGACACCTGCTAAATTATGCACTCTTACACACACAGTCTTAACTACTTTGTGAAACTATACAACATAATTTACCTTCCCTTTGTAAAGGCATCAGCATTTACTACAGCAAGTGCAGGACATTACAGTAGCTGGTCATTAATGCCTAAGCATTCACTTAATTACCAAGAAAATCAATACACTTAGCCTTTAGAAACAGTTTGAATGTTTGTTTCGTCATTTCAGGTTTTTTTCAAAGACAAAAATAAATGTCACACTTTGATTTTACCACAAATAACACACTAAATAATAGAAGGTGGTACCACTGCAGGTGCACATTAATCATTAAAAAATTCAAAAGCCAAAAGCATCACCCTGGAAAAAAACTAGAAACCCTTACAAGTTGGGGAAAATGTTTTTTAAGCAGCACCTTATTATACTGTGTGGTTCTCAAAGTCTCATGTGAAGCTGGCAAACACAGAACAAGAACTTGATAAAACATATTTATAACTGATCTACAAAAGATTGTCAAAGCCAAACAAAATTCAGTGTAGACTGGAGGAACCAATGGCAAGATGAGGAACCAATGGCAAGATGCTATAAAAATATAGCAGCCCTAAATTGTCTTTTGGTCTCCCTGCGAGCCTCTCAGGGACCCCGGCCAGCCCCGGGTCGGCAGACAACGGGGGGGGGCTCCCCCGATGTGTCCGACAGCGGGGGGACACTCTGAGGACACTCAGAGGGGGTACACTCTCTTGTGCCCCGAGGGTACTGATGGCACCTAGACTAGTTGCCTTTGCAGCAGGAGAGACACTGAAGACAGTGGTAGAGAAAAAGGCCGACTCTCAGCAGGGGTAATTCCAAGGTTTATTCAGAGCTCCCGAGGGACTCCTGTAGACCTCAGGGGGCCTCCTGCTCAGAGCAACGGGAGGTATGCCAAGGTCACATTTAAAGGGAGGTGGAAACAAAAAGTAGATAACATTTGTTGACCAATAAGGATGCTAAAGGGATGGGATCTTAAAGAATGGACATTTTGGGCAACGTATAGGATAATTCTTGGGCTGACTCTTGGCCTCCAGCTAATCACACGACGGATTTGGCCAAAGGTTCTGGATAAAGAGGATGGGATGCTGAATGATTGACAGCGGGTCAGGGCGGGGGGTTTGGGGATGATCTCAACCCAGGAGAATGTTAACATAGGTATAGGGAAGGGGTACAGTTTGGGGTAGACTACTTAGGAAAACTAAAGGAATACAAAAAACTATTACAAAGTATTACAAAATATAAAAACACACTACAACACTAAATATTTAGTTGCAGGACTCATTTGCAGAATCTGAGTTTTTCTGGTGGTCTTTTGAGTGAGTTAGATAGGAAATAAAAGAAGACATGGTTTTTACAAGACCCACCTTCAGTGATTAGAGGTGTGAAGGTAAAAGATTCTCAGAAAAGAGGAGGCATGTGTGTCAAAGTTACTTTGTGATAATTTTTAGGTCATTGTGGTCTTGGAGTCCCTCAGAGAAAGAAGATATTAATAATATGCAATAATCTGAAAATGAGGAAGAAAGAGTGCCAGATCTGTGGCTGAAATGTATCCTATTCTGGGATGTGGAGCAACCAAAAATGATTCCAAGATTATGGCCAAACCATCTTCATATGAATATGAGGCATCTCATTCCATTCTTGTAACTTAAAACCTGATTTTAAGGCTTTTTCACATGTTTTTGTGCTTGGTCAGAAGGCTTCCCTGGAAATGGAAGGAAGGAAATGTTAACCTGAAAACAGGTTAACATTTCACAAAGGCAGTGAATCCACACCAAACCAAACACACCTAGGGACATTTTAAGGAACTGTGTTTAGGAGCCTGGGTTTGTGCAGACATAAGGCTTAGGTGGTAAAAGAAGCCCAGTAAAAATTCCATCTTTACTTTTTAAAAGGTTCTGATGATTCAGCTTTTTCAGAATTGCATATTTTTGAGCTACAAAAGATATCAAGACATCTCATACCACTGACTGTTCCCAAAGCTAAGAAAAATCATATTTTTCAGAAAAGGTGAAAATTAAAGGTCAAAAAATGACTGTCACTCAGTAGAGATGGTGGAGCAACAGACCGGTGTCCAAATCATCACTCTTTGCATATTATGATCTTTCTTCTGATTTTTATGTAACAGATTGCAATAAACAGATTGACAATAAAAAGAAAATAAAAAGAAGTAAAAATAAAAAGAAGAAGATGCTTGTAGCTTGTGTTAAAGAAACCTCAGTCAGTCCTGACCTAATTAAGGATATTTTTCAAGAGTAGTCCTTCATAATGAAAATATAAGCCTTCCCCTGAAATGCTGCCAGGGAAACCTTCCTCTGGGATTATAATTGTCTGCAGCAGTAGAGAATTAGACTAACTGGTGCCTCAAGTGGTTTTCCACTAATGAATTGTGCTGCTTTGCTTCACTTCTTGTTTAGATGTTTAGATTTCTTTAGGTCTTCACCACTGTCCCTCCCCCAGACCATATGTTCTGCCAAATGAAAAAAGCTGTATTTTGGGTTGTAACGGCAGGCAAATGCTCCATTATATAAGTTAGTTCTTCAAACATTAGTCTTGTTGCAAAGAGAACTTGAAGTGCACACTGAATATTTAGTGAAGGCAGAAAACAACACTGAATGTTGTAGAAACAGTGAAGCAACAGAATTTTGGAAAGAATCAGGTATGTTCATTCCAAAAGTATGTACAAGAAACTGATCAAACGATTTATACTAAA
Organism: Urocynchramus pylzowi; assembly: GCA_013397555.1. NCBI lineage: Eukaryota > Metazoa > Chordata > Aves > Passeriformes > Fringillidae > Urocynchramus > Urocynchramus pylzowi. The sequence goes on along the minus strand of VZRH01003725.1, from coordinate 85,139 downwards.
CCACAGAATAAAAGTGTTGTGCATAGCTTTGCTAAAAATGGGATTTCCTCAACGATTTAAGGCTCCTTCATGAGGCTTAGTCACTCCTAAGGTGACTTGGAAAACACTTGAGCCCAGAGCTGTCCACCACTTCAGCTAGAGGCAGCAGGGTTTGGAAAGTATAAGTCAAAGTTAGAGTCATGATGACCATGGCACCTGCAAGATATTTTTAAATGGTCTGACAAGTTCATCAGCAGTGACTGATTAACCAGAGAAAGCTGAAACCCAAACATCTCCAGTCTAAAAGGAAATATTGTCATCAGATTAAGAGGGACCTTACCTATTCTTTTAAAAACCTACCTTCTATCATCAGATTTTTAAATAAAAATATCAAATTACACCCTTTGGTAGGTGTACATTAGATCATAGCTAAGCAGAAATGCACATGCATCTGGGATCTCTAATATCACAATTGCACTTTTTCAGATGTTTCCTCTTTTTTTTTTTTTTTTTTAAATAGAAAGCCAATGTATACTAACAGGAGGCATAACTTTGTATCTTTCTGTTGTAATGTACAGCTTTGTATATTATTTATGGGTTCTGTCACTTCAGACTCCTATACAAAAACGGTGCTAAATCCACAGGGTAACTTTGGTGCCAGAATTACAGAGTCTCGAAATCCTCAGTCAATGCCACCCACCCACCAGATGCTTAAAGATGTCTAGTTATGAAAAACAACACAGAATAATAAACAACCTTAATATCACAACAGATTCTTAAAACAGGGCAATTCCAGGAGGAGCTCATGCAGGAAAGCTCCTAATCAAAAAGGCTGGCACTTGTCACCCGAGCCACTTGGAATATGTATGCCACATGCTTTGCACAGTTTCTAGATACCAGGAATATCTCAGTTTCATCAGAATATATTGCTATTTAATGTTGTGAAGAGCATATGGCAACAGCCTCCTAGCTGGGTGGTGCATAGATAGGAAAATATCATAATTAAAGCAAACCCATCTGAGGAGGGGGAATTAAAAGCAGCATCACTTGATGGATACCACAGGGTCTGTTTGAGGGGGGTGCTGGTATTTTTTTAACTCCCATGAGTCTTTAATATGCATCAGTTTTACAAAAGATCATTAATGTGGTTAAAAATGGTCTTCACCAGTTTTTTTTTCCTCAAATACAAATTGGTTTTAAAATGGAAGAATATATCCACCTTTGTGAATAAGGATGTGCTCCATAAAAACACTTCTGCAAGATCGGTACATTTTGCTTTATGTCCCTTTCACTTTTTTTAGAAATCCTCCAACACTTTATTTCCAGGCAAAGCTGGAAGATGCTGAAGTAACAATATTTAGAGCAGTGATCAAACTTTATGCTAACTTCCCCAGCCTTCACTGAGCTTTGGACCCTCAGTGACTGGGTCAAATAGTCTCTTTATAAAATGTGATTATTTGTCACACACACAAACACATACACCAAGGGAAAAAGAGGGATCACAAAACATGGTTTGGAAATTGTGTTTCAGTTCCAGGATTCACCTCATTCTAGAGAATCTCTTAATAAGATACAGTAAGCTTCAGTCTGTGATCTCTTTTTGGGCAACCCCAAATTTATTTCTGCAGCTCAAAGCAGTGCTGGGACAAGCCAGGTCATGTGCAAAGTGGGATTTTATTTCACTCTGATGGAGTTTGTGCTTAGCATGAAAAACACAAGATTTTTTTGAGGCAGTGCTTTAATTTCTAGGAACCAGAACAAACTTTCTACCTAATCTTTGGTCTTTCCAGATGAAGGTGTTCCATATTGCCTAAATTATTAATTTTGCCAAGATGCAGCCCATACTTCCTGTCTAAGTCTTAGGCTATAGAAAGGAATTTTGAGCCCCTACCCAGGACACAGGATTAGTTTTTTTCCAATATACCAGCTTAAACATGGACATGTCACTTAGGCTTCTCTGAGTTTCAGTTCTTTCAACAGCAGGATAAGATACTACGAAAAAGCCAATCTACAATGTTTAGAAATACTTTATGACAATTTTATTATATATTTGCCTCATAAGTCAATATTTTCACAAAATACCCTGGGCATAATTTAAAAAAAAATGACAGTAATAATTCCTTTTTTTTTTTTTTGCATCTCTATTGTTATTTTTAATTACATTTGTTCTCAATGTCAGAATTTGTAGGTTTGTGATGTTATTAGAACACCATAATTTATGTTTTCCTGCTCATCAAAAATACCTTGACAGTAACCACTCATTTCAACCATGAGTATGAGCTACACGCATGAACATTTAACTCAAAGGCAAACAACACTCAACTGACAGATTGTCACCATGGTGTTTTTACTTTGGTCTGATTCTGTTTATCAGGAAAGGGAGAGCAAGGACTCCCTGCACATTCATTTGTCCATCACAGAAATGTGCTCAGTGAAGTGGTGTTTGCAGCGTGGTGTTTCAGGTGTCTGTGCTGAGGGAGATGCTGGAGAAGAGCATTATTTGGCTCACTCAGATTCTGAATATAAAATGTAGTAAGTAGATACACAACATTATGGAGGGATGCCAATTGAGAGAAGTGAGATGCAATACAGAGCAATTCTTTAGCTCATCTCACCCTGGAGCCTATAAAATTAGGCACACCACTTGTGTGGATTTGTGTTGGAACCCTGGTTGCTGATAATTTCAGACTTTCTGTGCTGACAGGCACTGACCCCCAAGAGAACACTGCATTTGACCTGAGGCCGTGGAGAAGGCTTCCAAAATGGAATGACAGAACTGGGATTGTGGGTGTGGAGTTTGAATAGAAGTGTGTAATATCACATGGTGGAAAACTTAGAGTTTAAAGTTTTAGAATATAATAATATATATAAAACAAGACATAAGTTTTAAGGCAGAAGCTAATCCTTCTTCACCTTCTTCATGAGTTTAAGTAGTATTGTGTAATTAGATAAAAAAAGTGCATTGCAGGCCATGAATAGTTAGTTGTTAGGTCAAAAGTAAAAATAATTTAAGTGTAGTTTCTTAAATAGACAGTTTATCCTTAAAAAAAAACTTGTAAAAAGAGAGATACAACATTTTTAGCTTGTTAAAGTACTGTAGAACTCACAGTTTGTAAGACTATAATATAAATAAGAACTAATAAACATTTGAGTCCCAACAAAAAAAATACTATCTTGCACATTTAATCCCAACCTTAACAAAAAACCACCAAAGAATTCATTAGATTTGCTTTTAAACAATCCCAGTTTTTGTTCAGGACCACACCACCCACAGCAGTAACTCCCTGCACAGCATTCCTGCATTTGTGCTTTCAGCTGCAGGGAGGCAGTGCAGGAACAGCCAGGAAAAGGCCACAAAGTTATCAAACTTTTCAGAATACAGATGAGTCTTCAGACAAGTTCATTCAGCTTCAAAACCCATTCTAACTCGTACTGGAGCTGATGAAAATTATACCAGAAACAATGATCAGCTTTTTCTTTTAAACCCTCATTTTATGTTCTCACTCAAAGGTTGCCTTAATGTAGGAGACAGTTGGTGGCACTGGTAATTGTGCAGAGCTCCACAGAGTTCATTCCAGATTTTTATGTGCTTTGCTTGACAAAGAACGCAATGGCATTGTCTCCTCAAATCCAGAATTTCACAGCAATTTTTAGAAGCAAGATTAATGTTTAAAGAAACTACTCCTGAAAATCAGAAGCACAGGAGTGTAACTGGATAATGGTATCATAAACTACCTGTGTTCCAGTGAAACCCAGACCAATAAATTAATCCATGCTGTAATGCTGAGTAGGCTGCATTGATTTCCAGTTTTTTCTCATAGTACATACTCTCCCTGCTTTATGCATAGATACATTAAATATAAACCAAGATCATGGACCCAGGGACTCCAAGTATCAACCAAGCATCACAAAAAAAAAATACTTTTAAAGTAAAAAACTGATAGACTTGAAGCATCTTGAGTATTTGACATAAAGTTAACAATGTTACATATATACATCTATGCCATAAACATAACTGAATCATTATCTCTATAAAATACTGTTTCATCAATTTGTCCCACTAAGTTATATTTTCTTGATACATCATTTATCCTCTTTATTTTTTGTTGTTGCTGTCATGCATTGGCCTGAAATATTTGGGCATAAATGCAACCTGACTCCATTCCAAGAGTAGCCACTGCCCAAACTTTTTGACATGGTGGATTAGGATTCTCTGATCCTAAGAAAAGCAGAGCCCAGTTCATAGAGCCAAGGACCGCTTGGCTCAAGCTACAGAAATGGCATCCTGCTCTGGGAAAAGACTAAATTCTGTAGGTTTTTTCCAATAAATCTAGTGCCAGACTGAACCACAGAACGTGACCAACTGTCAGGAAAGGAATAAAAATAAAACATATGCATTTTAATTTTATGTTAAATTATATATTTAGCTCATGCATCTCTACAAATTTTTCCTCACTGTTAAAAGCATCTTCACAGTGACCTTCACTGCTGTATTGTCATAGTACCTAGCAATGATTAATTTTGTCATATCAATAATGTAATTTCTTATGGATAGCAAATCTTCTACCTGATAATCACTTCTAGTTATCAAGGATTTATGTTTTACAGTACATCAATCAGAAAATGGCAGAACAAGAGGTTTAGTTAAATCCAAGAAAAAGCAGTCAAGTCTTCCTAAGTCTACTGCATTTCCCATGAATATCTCTATAAAGGAGATAGGTGCAAGGTATTTAAACAAATTTTAATAAATCCAGGTCAATCCTGGATTAATTACTAAAATGTTGCATCACTTTTTAAAGAAAATTCTTAGGGAAATTATTTTGGGAGATTTATTACTCAAAGAATTCAATATTTTATGTTATCAACCATATTACTTCTATTTTGCTTGTCAAAGTAATCCTGAAATAACAAGGAACAAATACTCTTCTAATTACATTTAACTTCTGACTATTCTTCCTTTGATCAGGGAACAAGGAGAGACCCAAACTCCTTCAGTGGTTTCATGATTCAGGATTTAGCACAAATTGGCTGCTGGCTTAGAATTTAACTTCTCTGACTTTCCCAGTTCCTAGAAAGGGCATTTATTCAGGAGTAGATTAAGTAATTTTTCCTTAATTGTTATATCAAAACTATAAAACACAAGAGCTAAGCAGCAGCTTATTTACATACCAAAAGCTGGAGGCTGGTCTGTTGAAAAGTATGTTAAATTCCCCAAAGCTTTCAACAAAGACTAGGCTGCAGCTGAGAAACGTCTGAATCTATTTAGCACTTTCTGAGGAAAGCATAAGGAGCAAAGAAAAACCAAGGAAAATGTTTGGATTTCAACTTCCAGTATTTGGGTTTGCAAATAACTTATTCTAGAGACCAAGTACGGCTCTGGAGCACAAATGTTCCTAAAGCATAAAAATGCTGGGCTTTGTTTAGATTCCCAAGATGAAAAGCCAAGCTCAGAGTTAAATGTGCAAATATTGAACACAATCAAAGCATTTCTATTTACTTGAAAATTTAATTCCCTGAAGAAATATTACAGCTTTAGGGATATATGCTAATTCTAATTGCATTTATAAGCCAACTGAACAAAACCAAACTCTCCAAAATAACTTCTAATGAAAAAACTACTCAGAGCCTACGAAAGTTTCAGCAGATAGACCTCAATTAACATGCAGGCTTCAATTAACACAAGGCAATCTTAGCTAATTCTGTGGAGTGGGATGCAGCAGAAAATCTGCATTTTTAGGTGAATGTCAGAAAAGGTATTTTAACAACAATTAGTCTTAGTGCCTGAAGTTTCCAGGAGGTTTGTGAAGCACCAATAGTGTTCTATACCCTTATCCCACAGTGGGAGGATGATGTCCATCATTAAGGCTTCCTCAGGGACAATTAAAGATCCTCCAGGGAGTACTGAAAATCCAGAAATTCCGATGCAGACATTTAGGACAGGAATAAATTCTGTCCTAAATTCTGATGCCAAATTTCATACTTCCTTAAGACTGACCTAGAAAAATTGTCATTATGAATTGAGGAGCTGTGATTGAAAAATATTATAAAAGTATGGAGACAACAGCATTTAGGCTATACCAGCAAGTCACACCCATCCACCCAACAGAATATTTGCAAATTTCTATTTCAATCACAGCACAAAGATATTTAGACAGGTCACAGATAACAAGCTATTACTGCTTTTTTCCTTAGTCCCATAGTCATATCTACCATTATTTGACCTCACTGATTTCATTTAGCCTAATCTTCACTGATTTTAGACTTCAGTTTTAATATTTTCTTTTTTAAAATTTAGAATGAGCCAAAAAAAAAAAATTACTATCTCTCTAGAGACTCCCCAAGTCTCTCTAATCTTTTTTTTATCACTTAGGGCCTGACAGAACATGAAAAGGATTCTCAAATTTTAAGATAACACTTAATGGTCTGAAGAGGGGATATTTCTACCAGCCCCAAATCTGTTGATAGCGATGAAGTCCACTAATGCTTGAGGGATTCAATGCTTCCAAAACAAGTCTTTATTTCTGGGTAAAGCATTCTGTGCAAGAAACCTGACAGCCTCCAGAAGCTCCAGCTTTCTGCTTAATAGTTACCTACTACACAAAAATGAAAGGAATCCACTGCACTGAAAAATGTTTCAGAGATGTAGCAACCAGGAATCAGTCACTTGCACTAGGAATTTTCCCCTCTTTGATGTCTTAACACATTGTACCCAGGAAATCAGATAAATAAGCAGCTCAATGGGAACCATTTCAATAAATCTGCCCATAAAATAGTGAAAGCTGAATTACAGTTCAGGTGCAGTATTTGGAAATGGGATATTTGAATAAGTCTATCATACAAGATTAAAACAGGAAGCTATTAAAACCCATCTTGTTTTCAAACAGTTTGACTGCCATTTTCATCCTTTGTCTCCAGATCTAGACATGTTTTTAAAATATCAGTTAATTCTTCTGACACATTTCTGAGGGGCAGGTAAAACAATCTGAATTTTAAAAAAACTACCAGAATTATAGTTCATGACTAAATAAAATTAATCTGGGACATTTAGTCAAAATTTCCACATCTACAAAAAAAATTATTATTCATTTCCCTCAAACATAAATTATTTATTCTTTTTATGAGTTATATAAATTGAGCACCTTCTTCAAGTAAAATACAGTGTTTTGTGTCTTTTACACAAGACTAAGGTCAGATGACAGATGATAGAAGCGCAAAGTAATTCATCAGAAAGACATAAAACTATTTTTACCAGATTTTTTTCCAGTCACCTCTTAGATTAAAACATAACATGCCTGTACACTAGAAGAGATTTTTATCATTCTTACCCTGAAAATCAACCTTATGCTTATTGCTGTGCTTGATCTGGAAATTTTTAGCAACATTGGTGTAAAATCCCAAATTTTCATGACAGTACTTTGTTCTCTGGTAAACATCTTGTACAAATAGTACAGCTGTAAAACTCTTCAAAGAAAAACATCCTTAAGTTGGTTCTTTTTGTTTTCTTTTTTAACAAGATACAATTTGTGGTTTTCCACACACAAAAGAATAAGGCTTTCCAAAGCAGACAACCTATTCTCACAGATCAGATATCTCAGTTTTATTGAGTAATCCCAAGAGGCTGGGAATGAATAACATTTATTCAAATCCCTTCTCCTTATTGCTGCAACTCTCCAGTAAAGTCAGAGGCCAATTCCCCAAACTTATCTATTTCCAATATATTAATTAGGTGCAGGAATGCCTTTGAGGATCTGGAGGGTCAGATTTCTGCCATCCTTGCATGTTTTTATGTCAAACACGACAGTTGGTGGGCAGTTTCCTGTCCCACCAACCCAGCAGCTCCCCATCACATCACCCAGCAAATCTGCAAGTCCCCACCATCAACGGCATTGGCGGTGAGCTGGCAAGGCCAGCTTATAAATCCGCAGCAAACCAAGAGAAAATAAAAAGGAAGAAATATTAATTAATATTTCTCAATGAAGCATGTTTAGCAGGCAAAGCTGTTCCTGCTGGTTTCCCCCAGCTGACAAAGCAGGGACGTCTGGGACGGACTCGGGGAAGTGCCGGGGCGCGGCCGACCCGGCAGTGCCGGGGTTCAGCCAGCAGGTGGCGGTGCTCGTTCCCAGCGCTCCGTCATTCCAGCAGCTGGGACCAGCCGGGATCTGCCTGCCTGCCAGACAGACAGACAGACAGACAGACAGACAGACAGACAGACAGACAGACAGACAGCCCTTCTGCAGCAGCACAACTCCTACAAACCCGGTCATAAAGCCCGTTTGTTAGGGAATAAAAGAAAGAGGGTGTAGGAATCAGAAAAATAGAAACTTCCACAGACACGGGAGGGTTTGATGTGTAGCCTTGGGAGAAGCGTGGATTGATGTAAAAATACAATACGCAGGCATTAAGCAGAAACATCAAAAGCTTATGTTTCTATAGTTGTAAGAAAGAATATGCCTTAAGTAAGTGAGAAACTGTACTGATAAGAACGTGAAGGGTTTATAGTGTAGGGGTGTGGTTGTATGGAATAAGCTGAGAGTTTAGAAGTTATAATAGAAGTATATGTGTGCATGTGAGACAGAAGCCTACTGGACAAAAGTATCTGCAGTGCAGCAAAAGTAAGTAAAGGTGATAGGTTAGAAAAGCAAAATAAACCCTATGGCAACTGTCTATTGGGTTAGAAAGTTATATATTGCCTTGTAACCAAGAACTTGGGACTACTCTGAGCTATGGCCGACTGCTTGCTCCTTTAAAATCTCACAGCCTCTGAGACTAATGTTTATCTGAGCAATGAATCATTCTTAGCTTGAAAACAGTCCCATCCCTTCATTAAAAGTGGTGACAATGATAAGAGGGGAAGAACCACACTCTGAAAACACTGGTTTTCTGCCTTTGGAAATGTAATATTTAAATACTGCCATGGTGTTTAAATACCTGCCGGATGATGCCATGGTGTTTCCAAACCTCAAGGGACTTTGCATACAGAAAAAATGAATTCACTAATTGTGAAGAGAGACGAGTTTCTCCTCTATTGACGGGCAAGGTTTGTAGCCCTCAAAAATTTTTACCACCAGTCCCTGTGTTTGATTAATTTATCCATCATAGAGACATGAAGGAAAAATAGCTGAAGGAAACTGAACCAAACCAGTCTGTCTCTGCAGCATTAATGGGTAAAACCCATAACTGGCAAAACAGTTTTGCATAACTGGTAAAACCAGAGGCCCTGAATTGCTGCCCCAGCCCTGTGAAGGTCATCAGCTTCCTGCCTGCTCCCATTACATCCCGCTTCCAAATCCATCCTTTCCTTTTCCAACCTCAAGACTATTTCAGTTCTTCTGTGTTGCTAAGAAATTCTTGGCTTCCACCTCAAAAAGACACTTTGTCTTTAAATAAATTTTAGGTGGTATGAGCAAGATTAGCAAAAATGTTCACGTATATGAACATGTCTAAAAGGATGTACCACAATTAAATCCTTAGTGGGATGCAGTCAGTTACTTAATCTGTTTATAGGATTTTGAATTCTTGCAAATCCAAGTATAGCCATGTACTATCCAAGCCCTTGTTACTTGCTTGGCTTGACTATTGTCAGAAAATTAATAGCTAAAGAAGAAATATGAATGGCCTTGAAAAATCATAGCATACCCTAAGATACTTTAATCCATTTCTACATTTCTGATCTGCAGACAGAACAGATCACAAGAATGACCTGGAGTGAAAAACCTTGCAAGTTTTACCAGTAAATGTCAGGACTGGTCTGCTGAACTCAAGACACACAGGAACAAATTCAAGGTACATGAGACAGTTTTCCTGATACTTATGATTTTTTTATTCATTGGTGAATTTAGAATTGATGTTCTAGTCATGGAAACACTACACACCACTTCAGATCCAATTTTTTTGTACAAAAGGTCTTAGAACAGGACAACAACAGGACCCAAGAGATTTCTTGGTCTTTCCAACTGAAAGAGAAGAAAAATCTTAAAGACTTCCACTTTGTTTGATCTTGACAGCTATAACTGAAACTTGAAAGTAGTAGTGTGTACCAAAAAAAACCAAAAAGTAATGAAAAAAATTCTACATGGCCTAAAAGCTCAAAAATTAGTTTATTCCCTATAGATGCCTAGCAAATGAGCTGATTTGATTCTCATTTTGTTAATATGAGTTCATTCAGATAATTTACTCTGAGCAACACATTTTCTGTGAAACAAAAGAGAAATTTTATTTTTTTTATCAGCTTTAAAGGAATAGAGCTTTACTCACACAGCCTTCTCACATTAACAACTATAATAAAAGCCAACCCAAATTAAAGTCACTTGGTCATAAAAAAAATGTTGCAGTTTACCAGTACAGCTTAAGGTGGCACTAAAATGTGATCATAGAAATTATGGTAGAGCCCCTCCCTAGCTTTATTCAGTTATTTTTTAAGAAGGAAGCACCAACTGTGGACCAAAACATCTCTTATGAAAGTTTCCACAGAATAGTCTGGTCTAGAAACACAAAGAGTCAGAAAGTTATGCAGCCTAGAAAGGGAAATTGCAAAAGGTCATTATAGAAGGGTACGCTAAGAACACCCAGCACAAGTGAAAAATCATAGCTTGCCTTTCTAAAAAACCAAATATAACTACCAAAAAAGGACAACTTTAAGGCATAGTCTTCTCAAAGAAAGGTCTTACAAGGGAAAACAAATGCAATTTCCAGTATTTTCTCATGTGGAAGAGGCAGAAATAAGATCTTTTAAAAAGAACAGGAAAACCTGGCACTTCTAGAAGTGCTGTGAAGCCTTCAGTTATTTTTCTGTTCCAGTGGTTAAGAATTGAAAAGGTGTTCGTGAAAGGTAACTGCCCACTTTTTACTGCATTTCAATGCCCTTTCCCAAAATGCTTTTATCCAAGGCTGCTCCACAAATGCTCATATACATCCTAGTTACCATTGGTGGAAGACTTTTCTTCTTTTTAGTCCTGCATCTCTTAAAAGCCCTCCTTAATTTCCTAAGGAGGAAACCTAAGGAAAATTTTCCTAAGGAAAATTTTCAGGCAACCTGTCAGTGGCTTGAAAAAAGCCTCAGAAGACTGGGAAATGGTTCAGGAGTTGAACTAATAATACAGTTCATAACACCTGCTGACATTTGCTTATCACTAATCACAGCCTCCACTCAGGGGATTTACCTTTTTGGAGAGGCTGATGCCAGCTGTAAATAAGATGATGCAAAAAAATTATTGCAGATCCAAACCAACACAGTTCTTTTCTTCCCTTCTGAATTTTTATGTATCTTCTCAGACCACATTTGCATTTCACATTCATTTTCTGCAGCACTTCAGCTCAAACAACCCAAGTTATTCAACTATTCATATGGAACAGAAATTATGTTATACAAAATTATTCATTTAAAAATTAACACCGATTTTTCCTGGTTTTGATCTTTGTACTCATCTAAACAGAAAAGATATTTAGAACTTCATTGACAGTTAACACACTTTTTTAACCAATATTAGAACCTTCCATATCTGCTTCTGAATTATTCAATCTACAAGGCTAACAGTAAAATTCATGTTAAAACATAAAACAGATAAAACAGGCATATTTTGCTCATGTTGCTTGATCAAACTTTCATAACCACCATGGATATGATGCCCAAATTCTTGTATTTTTCTCCAATTAAGATAATCTTTGTACAGAAAGAATAATCAGCAAAGAAAAAAAAAAAAGTACTAAAACCACTTCCTTGTTTAAAAGGGATAAATATATGTTTCCACTCTTGTATTCCACATATGTGAAAGACTTAAAAACTTTTGCCCATAAACAAAATTATAAACAATTGCTGAAATAATTTAATACAAAAAATTAATCTTTATTGGACATTCTGAAAATTAAATTGCTATCATCAAGTTATATTTAACATTATGCTAAGGCAAAATTCTGTTTACATATTCTACAGCAAACATAACTTGTATTATCATTAATTACTCCAAATTAATTAATTAATACAGGCTTCACTATTTTTTCCCACATCCCTAAAGATTTCACCATCAGTCTCTGACAACTGCATAAAATAGAATCTCATTCTTCTAATGGGCTGCAATTTGCTTCTCACTGAAAGATTCTTTCTAGTTTTTACTCCACTGAAACCAGTATTGTCTGTTTATGAAAACTCCAGCCTTAAAAGAGAAAGAATTTGCAAAAACATAGCAATACCAGTAACTCTTTTTCACTTCACAACGCTACAAGAAATATCATGACTGTAATAAGTGTGATAAGCTTGGTAAAATTTAAAAAAACAAATAAAAAACATTGCCGCCAGAAAATCCCAATTTTTACATTTGTTTATAACTGCTAGAAATCCCATAATATAACATTACACAAGAGTCCCCCAAAAAACTAAAGAAAACTTGGAAATTTAAGTTTAGAAGTCTTCAATACTTACATTTCCTAAGAAACTAGAGGAGTCTTAGAAACCTTGGGAACTGTAGAAATATTTCTGCAGAGTCTCTCAGCTATAAAAAAAAAAAAAATAAAGCAAAGTTTCATTAAACATTTGGACTCTCGTAAAATATTTTGTGCTTGGGGGTAAATTCATAATACAAGACCTAATGCTGTAGTTTTGCATACTGATCTTGAATTAGAAGAAAATTTCATAATCATTATTAATTTCTACATTAAAAAACCAAATAACTCTAGTTGTTCATCACAGTGGAAAAGTTCTGCTAAGTTTCAAATCTTTAATAGATTTTTTTTCCTTACAAATTTTATATAATTAGTTTTCCAAATCACATGGGGGACAGTCACATTCAGAATAATTGAACATTTACTTTTCCAACTGATACCAATCTACTGATACCAATCTACCTCTGCTTCTGAAGCAGGAGAGCTCAGCTAAATCTACTGCAAATTGACAAGAGTAAAATAATAAGAAAGGCATAAAATCAGAGGGGAAAATGAGATATTAAGTGATTTTTTGCAAGAAATATTTGCATTGGGAACAGTCATTTCCTACAACATGTATGCAACCATGTTTGCTACCAATAAGAAATGTTTGCCCTTTTTTTAACCTGCAGAACTGCTCATTTGTTGAAATTTGTGTTTATTTCAAGCTTTTGTTAAGGCAGGGCCTTTGTTCTTCACCTGTGTAGGCCATAAAGAATTTTTAAGCCACCTTTTCCTTACCTTCCTAGATGAGCCTGTATTTTAGCTATATAAAGTTATCCCCACCTTGCTTGCAGGAGAAGATGGGTAGCTCTGTTTTCTGCCTTAAATACAAAATCATTGATCTGTTAAAAAGCCTTTGAAGGACTGAAGGATTTTTGGGGGTGGTTTTTTTTGCGGGGGGAGGGGGTGGGGGTGGTGTTTTATTGGTGTTGGGTTATTATTTTATAGTTTTGGGGTTTGTTTGATATTTTGTTAATTCTGAAAATACTTCTGCTATTGTTCTGTAGTTACCAATATTCACAATTCAGATTTTGGAATGAACCAAGCCAATGCAAGGCTCCCAGTGGTTTTAATGGGATCAGGATTTGGTGCTGTAAAACAACTGGCTGCTCTCCTCCTAAACTCTGTGAGACCCATAATGTTATTTATTATGTGGCATTAAAACCATGGGTGGTGTAATGTGCATCATTTTCCTGTGTGCCAACTGTAGTTTAACATCCTATGTAGCACAACTCACTGCAGTAAAGTTTCCTGGGAAGGAGCTGCAATATGAAGTAATTAAAATTACAGCAGGATTTGCCTTTTTAACCTTAATAAGCAGTTCTGTAAGTGTACAAAAAGTAACATTGAACACATTGACTTTAAAAAAAAAAAAAAGAAAAAATGAAAAAAAAAAGTTGGATATCTGCTTAAAGCTGATTTAATTTTAAGAATGAGAGAAAAAAGTCTGCTTCCATTTGCCTGATTTCTGAGGAACTTTCCCATTGAAGTTGCACCAACATTTACCTAAAAATATTCCTGGATGAAAATCAGATAATTCCTCACATGGGATATACAGTTTCATCTCTGTATTTCAGCAACACTGACAGTAAATTATAAATGGAGAAAGGCACGAATGAAAAAAGTTAATTTTATTACTTTCACATGCTTCAATTATAGGGCAACCTCATTCATCCATTCTCTGGCTTCTAAATCTGATCCTATTTAGAGTAAATAAAAATACATTCATTTTGTAATGAAGCCTTGTGTCCATGTTTTCCCTCAGTGACAAATCACAGAGAAAGCCTTTGGGTTTGTAAGTACTGCCTGTAAAGGGAACAAAGTTTTCCAGTAGGCACTTTAAAATACTCCAAATAATTCAGAGAAAAAACAGATTGTTTACATACAGCAGCCTGAGAGAAAGATTTGTGTGGATTGATCATCCAAAAGGAAGCAGAGAATCCAAAACTCAAATGCTTATAATCACAGAGTGATTGTGTAGAGTAGCTTTATCAAGAGGTCCTTCCAGCCAGGTATGCATAGGAACAAATATAGAGCAACTGGAGAATGGTCTCTTGTGGTTGTTCACAAGACTGTTCTAAAAGAAACAGTCTGTTCTAAAAGAAAAATCTTTAAGATTTCCAATTCTTAAATACAGAGAAAAAGTTATTGTTGTGGAAAGTCTCCATACACACCAGAATATCCAAACATGGGGGTCAAGTTCAAACCTGAAGTGTAGCTAAAAACATTGTAAATAAAGAAGCAGCTGATGATGCTGAAGTGCTAAAGGAAGACACACTAGTCAAATAAAATCTTTAAAATGTTTGTTCAGAAGTAAATTTGCAGCTCATATAGGAGAGAAACCACTTTTGTTTTACTGTGAACAGCACTGAATCTGGGAGAAAGAGCTCCCACAGATAAAATAGTCACAGCAATCTAAGTCTGCTCTGCATTTCCATTTTCATGCCCCTTCATACTTTAAGTAAGTAAAAAGTGCTAATGAACTCTAATTTCTAATGAACTGTCATGGAAGGCTGCAAAATGTCAAAAGCTCTAGCCTCTTTTAAAACATTGACTGGACACACTGCAGAGCATTTCTTGTATATTTTATTACATAGCCGTCAGAGTATACTCATTCTTAATTCATAACTATCAACAGAAGCAAGAAGAGAAACTCCTGCCTAGAAAAGTCAAGACCAGGATCATAAACTACACAAAATGCTGGCTTTTCAGAACACATTTCTGTGCTGGCAGAACTCAGCCCCTACAAGTACGAGAATCAGTGTCCAACATAAATTGCCTGCTGTGAGGATTTTGCTGTCTCTCTCTGAATATTTTCAACAGCAACATCTTTCTCAGTTTGGCTGAAATCAATCAGTCAAAACGGAATGGTGGGAAAAAAAAATGAAATGGGGTAGCAGTTGTGTAGGAAAGAAGCAGCTGAAACCTCACCCATTGAGGGGAATGCTCTGTTCTGAAAAGCCCTCTCTCCTCTCCCCAATGACCTTGGTGATCCCTCCAGTCCTGTGGCAAACAGTATCCATTTCTAACACAAAAAGTCTCATTTTTTATAGGTTGTATAAATCTTATCTAACAATTTCTAAGACAGGAATGAAGTATTTCATGTCTGTCTGACTTCCACTTGGTATTTCCTGTGTCATTGAGTGACATTTTCCATCCCAACCCCCTTCCCTTCAAGGTCCACTTTCCACATGCAACACAAAAAAAGCCAATGAACATAGAAGCAGAAATTAGGGAATACACTGCCAAACACTATAGATTTCTTCCTTCACAGCATCTAGTGTTACATCACTCTAGATATTTTTAAAGAAATATATACAACAATCCAGCACCATTTATGGGTGAACATTTCACTTAAATGCTAAAATCCACCCAGAATTGTTCCCAGTCAGAGTTGCTAACCTCTGTTTGAATAGCTTGTTATATTACCTGGCCAGACCACAAATTGTTCTCTCAGGATTTTTGGTAAGGGGATATGGGACCAGAAATTATATTGAGCTTCACAAGTTGCTGAACACGCTTTCCGTCTCTTCCTTACAACCCAAGAAGGATAAATATAGAAAATATCAAATAACCAGTTGCACGAGGCATCACACTGAAATTAATATCTCTTTATAATTTTTTACTTGAATAATTAAAGCAAATTAAAAAACACCAAACCCTCAGACACATTCCAATATTTCTGGTTATTTGGTCAAAACAGACCTACACCTAAACAACCTGATTTTTATCTACAAGATTCAACTTCTGATACACTCAAACTGTCTGTCAGCACAACTTCCAGATATGTGGAAAAACATACATCAACTTCTAGTTTTTGGAGACACCAGGATCACTCCCACTGCAGTCAGTCTGACTTGAGGAGCACTGAAATCAAAAAGTTTATCAGACAAAGTAAATCCCACTTCAGCATGTTCAGCAGCCATGCAATAAATCAATTTTTTTGGGGGCAGCCTCAGGACAGTTTTTGTCAGAAAAGCAGCAAGATCAGCTTCTTAGATTAAGATGCTATTTTAAAACTTCATCATGCAGTTTGTTTGCCTACTTTCAGATAAAACTTTCCAGGTTTCAGATATGCTATTCCTTAGGTAAGAGCCTTTTTTTTTTTAAAGCCAGTCATTCACAGATAGATTGTCCCCAACAAAGTGAATTAATTTAAAGGAATATTTCATTGTACAAAAAACCAAAATAATATGACAGATGAAGACTAAGGCATTAAAATGTCACACCCTCTTTAAAAAGGTTCCAGTCTAAAATTCAGATTGACACCAGCAAGACAGCAGTTGCTGTATAATGACACAGATTTTTAAAACAAAGGAAGATAAATGATCAGGAATGCCTGGATTGCAGATTCTTTAACAAACCAGGCTTTGTTGATGAGAAATGAAGCAAAATTTGGGAAACCACAGACAGTGCAGCTTACTCAAACAAAAATTATCCATGTCACTAGGAAGTATGCTATAAAATCCCAATGAGCATAGCCTTTTAAAAAACTATCAAGTACCAATAGTTCTTGCATAGCTTTGTTTTCAAACCCTTTAAAACACAGTACGTTCATTAAAAAAATCTGTTCTTATTACAACACATTATAATAACCGCTAAGGAAAATATTTTGGTTTAATTATTAGCAGATGCAGCATGCTTTAAAATGTTTCTTTGAACATGTAATTTCTGTACAGGTGACTAATTATTGTGATTAGTTTCATTCTTTAATCAAGGCAACACAAGCACCATCAGCAGCAAATCTGTGGCCAGCATCTTTAGCACCCATTGTGTTATGTTATGTTATGTTATGTTATGTTATGTTATGTTATGTTATGTTATGTTATGTTATGTTATGTTATGTTATGTTATGTTACATGTTTTCCCAGACAAGGGCAAGAAAATAGATTTATTTGCCTTCTTGGGCATCACCAGAACAGTTATCCAATGAGTTCTGGTCAGCTGTACTTCTGCAAGTCCAGCAGCATAATTTCTCTTGCAGAACTTTTCCAGCATCAGTGAAAGTGGATAAAAAAAAAGAACAAAAACCATGCAATACTATGATCTAGCCTGAGTTTTCAGATATGGGATTTATCAAGCAACACTTTCAACAGTAAATATACTTGGCATTTAGTTGCTGGAGTAAAGTAAATATAGGACTCGATAGTGTCATTTTTATGGAGTAGAACTGCACTTCAGAGTATATGTCAAAAGTGAAATTCATTTAACTAAATGAAAAGAACCATCTAAAACTGACAAGGGATATGAAAATAGGTTGATACAAACATTTCAAAGATTCTTTTACAAGGTAAAAGAGGTATCCCTGTGGAGGAGAAACTGTTAGACCATCAAAGAACATTATCCTGCTACCTACAGAGACTCTTTGTGTTGGATACTACATTTATGCTGCAAAGGCTTCACTGTCCATTAGAATCATTTTGATACTCATGTGTTGTTCCTCCTGTGATATTCTACACCCCGTGCTTGCTCATTAAATCCCAGTATTTGTTTATCAAGAGCATGTCAGCCCACAACAAATCTGGAGTTCAAATTTAGACAATGCTTCTGACCAAGGGGAAAAAACACCATTGAATTCTCTGTCACCTGGTGTGAACTCATCACTGTGTATTTACATAATCTTGTTTTGGAAGCCACTGAAATGACACTCTGCTTCTGAACCTGCTGTTTTTAGGAGAGGCTGGGAAGGAGGTGGGGAGGTGTTGCAGGTGGTGTTAAGGAATGGATAGATTGGGAAGAGCAGCCACAAATAAGCTAAGAGCCTGTGGGTGAAAATGAAGGATCAAGCACAGCACACCTTGATCAGGGCAAGCTGTCAATGAGGTCTTGCTTCAGTCACTGGAAGTGTCACACTCCCAAGCTCTCTGATGTGATGATGTGTGTTTTCAACCACCCAGGTATCTCCTGGGAAAGAAATACAGTGGTACAGGAGAACAAGACAGACTTTCAGGTATGAACCAAACCAAATGGAGTAGGAGCATTACTGGATGTGGTGCCCAGCAGTATGGATAAGCTTATCAGAGGAATTAGGACTGGAGGCAGCCTGGGCTGTGGTGACCATGCCCTGGCTGAGTTCCTGATCTCAAGGAACACGGGTCTGGCAAAGAGCAAAGTCAGGACCCTGAATTTTGGAAGAGTGAACTTGTAGTTGTTCAAAGAATGATCCCCTGGTTCATTCATTCCCTGAATGATCCTCTCCTTACAGCCAGCAGAGCTGACCCAAGCTGGCCAATTTTAGGACCACTTTTCTCAGGAGAACAAGGACTCTCCATCCTGGCGCCTAAGAGATCAAGCAAGACAGGCAGAAACTCCTGTTTTTACCAAGGGAAGAAAGAAACACCTGGGGAAATCTAGACCTCACTTCTGTGAAGATTATGGAGTAGATCTTTATGGAAGCAGTATTAAGGCATGTGCAAGACAAGGAGATTAATCAAAATCGGCAGTTATAAAAAAACGGCAGTTATAAAAAAAGCCTTCTTGAGGAGACTTACAGTCTTACAGTAGTTTAAAGGGCTCATTCTGTCCTTCAAAACCACCCCTGCAAATTTATGCTCTCTGGGGAGGATGTAGCAGAGCAGGTCCATGTCTTCAGGCCATTTTATTTGAATACTTCATGCTAGCATGGAATTATATTCCTATTTATATTCCTGGCCATTATCCATGGATAAGTGTATGGGAACCCCTTTTCCCCACATGAAAAGCGAAACACCATTATTGGGTTCTGATGCTTTGGTATTTGTTTGTTTTCCTTACCTTAGGGCAGCAAGGCTGAGAACAGCCAAGAGAGAAAGGAGAAGTGAGGACTGGACTGGGTGGTCTTTGGGCTTTACAAGAGTAGATTGATTTTCCTACTGAAACGGATGAGTAACAGTGTAACTCACAAGACACATGGATAGAATTGGGAAGTCAGCATAGGGCAAAACAGAAATTAATACTCTGAAAAAATTTTCTGCTTCATACCCTGTGCAATGTGTGCCCACTTGGCCAGCTGAATTCAAACATTCAGTGACTGAGAACCTTTTCCCCATAGTAACTGCTGATTGTGCTCTTAGGCTGCAGAGCATCCTGGTCCCAGTTCATATACACAGGCCAATTTCCATCTCTAGAAGCCCAGAGAAATCACAACTGCTTTATTATGTATAAACTTGTAGAAGGAAAAAATTGTTACTTGTAAACATTCAGAAGCAAGCCATGCAGTAAGCTATAAGAATTCAATTATATTCAATAATTGAATTCAATCCTGTCTTACTGCAGGAAAACAATTAATCTTGTACTCAAAAGGATTGAAATGAACTTGAAATATTTTGTTGAGGAAGCAAACTTTTAAAAAAGCTTTTGTAATCAGCTCTGTAACTAAAAGGGAAAAGAAAAGATTAAGAAAAGGAATTCACACCTGGGCTTTCTAGAAAATAGCTGTATAAAATAACTTAAACAAAGCTGCACATTTCAGATCTGATCACCTACTTTAAAAATAATTTCTAAAATAAATTCAACCACCTTTATGAAGTTCATTAGTTGATATGCATTATTATCTCATTTAATTAATAATTTGCAGCAATTTCCTCTTGCTTCATGCCAGGGGGTCAGACTGTAGCTTTCTAAACAATCTAGTGTCATTTTCAGGTTTTAATTCCTCTTCCACTTCTCCTATGTTTTCTTTAGCTCTTATTCTTGTGTATTGCTGCCAGTCACTGCATACTCAGCTCTCTACATCATTCTACCTCTTTACAGGAAGGAGTTTCCCTGGGCTGGGCAGATTGTGGTGGCTCATAAAACTCATACTTCAAGCTAGCAGGAAGCCAGACGACCCTGGAGAGAGCAAGTCCAGGTTATCACATCCTGTACTCATCAAGGTTCAGCATCTCTACCTCTACCAAATGTCAACTGTGTGGTCATCCCTCAGCTCGTTGAATTGAGTCATTCTACTTCACCCAGTTTAATCAGACTCCACATCCATAAAACCTCTTCTAAAACTACCTCTTTCAATGCACCTTCCACTTATCACCCCAAACAGAATTTTCAAGGTTTCTTCAAAACAAGAATTGATTAAATGTTCTGGTTTCTTTGCTTCTGCTCACCTTCTTTCCCTTCTCCCACCATCATACAACACAGAAAGGTCTTTTATCACTCCTTCTCTAACTCTTGCACTTGCTTAGTGATATTAGGCTGAGTTGGTTTCAGCTGGGATAGAGTTAATTTTCTTTGCAGTGACTGGTGTGGGGCTGTGTTTGGATTTGTGCTGAACACAGGGTTGATCACACAGAGAATTTTTTGTTGTTGCTGAGCAGAGCTGCACAGAGCCAAGGCCTTCTCTGCTTTTTGTGAACTGTGCTGGTGAGGGAGCTGGGGGTGCCTGGGATGGTGGGAGGGGACACAGCCAGGGCAGGTGACCCCACTGACCAAAGGGACATCCCAGACCATGTGGCATCATAGAAAGTGGGGGAAAGAAGGAGGAAAAGGGGAACATTTGGAGTGGTGACATTTGTCTTCCCAAGCCACTGTTGCCTGTGATGGGGCCCTGCTCTCCTGGAGAAGGCTGAACTCCTGCCTACCTGTGGGAAGCAGGGAATTAATTCCCTGTTTGCCTTTCCTTCTGTGTGTGTGGCTTTTGCTTTCCCTATTAAACTGTCCTTATCTCAACCCACAAGATTTGTAGCTTTTACCCTCCCAATTCTTTCCCCCATCCCACTGGTGGGGGAGTGACCCAGTGGCTCCATGGGCCTGGGCTGCTGCCAGGGCTTAAACCACAACACAGGCCTGCTCATATGGATTTCTCTTCCACCCACCCTCAGGTTCTCTGTTTGTGGAGTAAAGGCTTTGTTCTGCCTGCCCAGCACATGATGCAATGCCTGGCCCATGGTTAGATGACATTACAGCTATGAAAATAATATCTCAAAACTATTAGTATTGTTTAGAAGAGAAATTGCTATTTTCTCTAAGACAAAGTAGATCTGTATTTAATTACTGTCTAAATCTCCTGCAAAAATATTACAGAAATCCAAGACAAACGAGGGCAGTTCATTCCATGAATTTCTTGGAAAGGTTTAACATAAACTTTTGCAATTAGAAGTCCCACAGAATGCCACACTGTAATAATTAGTATTAATTTCTCATTTTATTTTAAATTATGACATCATGTAAAGGAATGTTTTTCTGCAACTTCTAGAGACTTTGTTTCTTTTTAAATTCTTGTTAAAATAATCTCTCATGTTTAGTTAGGCCAAAATCTGACCTACCTTTGTACCAATTTGTCAGTAGCATGCCTAGAAAATGATCACGTAAAAAAAGGGGCCACAAATAAATGCCTTAAAATCTACTTTAAAAAATTATATTTATAAAAGCAAGCATGAACTCGATGCAAAATGAACTTGATGCAAAAAGCAGTGGGACTACCATTGAGCTCTAATGACCTAGACCCTTTAAAGAACATCAATAAGCTCAAGGTTACTTTAGTAACTCATCTATGACGAGAACAGAACTATCACACAGTGAGGCAGTCAAACTCTTCTGTCTTCCAGACTCACCCTATGTCACCTCAGGGGTCTGTTCTGTCCTCTCTGGATCTCACTGATATACAATTGGTGAATTAGAACATATACTATCCCAAATATTTCTCTCATCATTATAAATTCGTTTCCAAAACATCCAAGAAACACAGGTGGAGCTGGAAAAGTTTTGCAATTCATCCATTAAAGAGCTTTTTATTTTCCTGAAAATCTTGTTTTACAATATTCCAAAATAGACAATAGTTATTTCAAAATAACCAGCTGTACTCATATAAAATTCCAGCCACAGCCTAGGAAGTGAGAATTGATATGTGGCATGAAAACTCACACTGATTATGTCATGTGGTTTATATATAACTGAACAATTTCAGAGTGCTTAACACTGTAACACACTAAGCTTTCCCTAAGTCCAGCACAGTATTTTATGCTCATCAACAATCGGATTTTTTTTTTTGTTCTTCAAAAAGTCGAAAGTGGTGCACAAGAAGTACTCAAACTAAAAGCTAGAAGTAAGAAAGGATCATCAGGCTATACATGTTCCATTCATGACTGTCATTGGAAAGGATGTCTGACAGTTTGTTTCATATTTGCATACTGAGCTTCTTCCTCCTTTTCTCTACTTATTTTGCTGTGAATATCTGGACCAAAGGGACCATTATGGGATTGCAGGTCTATTTTAATACATAAGCACCTTGTTCCACCCATCTCCACCTCATTCCCAGGGTATAAAAATGGTTGTAAAAAAAAAAACCTTTCCCACAGAAACCCTTCCTTTTTTGAATACAGACATTTGCTGATCTGTTAATTACACCAAACTTCCTCTCCAACACCTGTGTCTTTCACCAATTGTTTATAGAACTCAAAATAACCCTGGTCCAACATTCATTTAGTATCTCAGAACTGCAACTCCTTCTTCTTCAGGCAGTGAAGGAGTCTTAGGATGTTCTTCTTAGGATGTTCACTGCAGACTGCAGAAAGAAGTATTTTATTTCTGAGAAGAAAACCATCTCCTGGGTTCTTTCTGAGCCTCTGGCTTCATCCTGCCCACCAGAAGTCACCAGGTGATGGACATGCAGGTGCTTGTGTGCCCCAAGGCAAAGATCACTCACTATTACAGTTTTTCTCTGTCAGGTGTGTTTGTGTCTCTGCACAACAACAAATACCTGGGAAGTTATTTGTGAAGCTCTGCACTCCCCTCTCAGGCCCTCAAAGTCACCACATGAATGCAATTTGGTTTGTTTTTTTAATGATTGGTTCTGTTCTCTCTTAATATTAATTGCAACATATTATTCAGTGAATTAACTTTGCCTCTCCTCCCTTTCAAATGAACACCATGAAGGGACTTTTCCAGCCCAGAATATGTAATTGATTTTTTTCCTTTGACCAATGTGTTACCATGAGGTGCTGGTTTTGCTCTTATTGTACAGTCCATTCATTAACAGATAGTCCTCGGAGTGCAAAATATTCAAATATTTAGAAATAGGAATCTATGTGCCTATAATGAGGTACATGGAGAGAGGTTCTGCTCTTAATGCACTGAGAATCAAAGGTGCTCTAAGACAAGTGACCTGAAATACAAAGTCAGAAAATACGAAGTCAAAACCTAGCAGCCTCCCCAGCTTTTAATTTCTTTGATATTTTATACTAGAGAATAACTTCT
Source organism: Urocynchramus pylzowi (assembly GCA_013397555.1). Classification (NCBI taxonomy): domain Eukaryota; kingdom Metazoa; phylum Chordata; class Aves; order Passeriformes; family Fringillidae; genus Urocynchramus; species Urocynchramus pylzowi. Next base: position 61,577 of record VZRH01003725.1, on the reverse strand, counting down.
GACACTCTTTTCTTTCACTTTGATTTTCTTGCTCTCAAAAAAAAAAAAAATTAGCAAATTTTTTTTCTACAGATTTTTTACATTATTTGAGAAAGTATATGTAAATATATGGGAAATGACAATAGCAGGCTGATGGGAATACTTTGGTAAAATTTAACATGAATAAAAGATGTGAAATCATACTGTTATAAGTGTCTTCATCCATTAAGTTTTAGTATCAAGTAAATTTCCAGCCGTATAAAACTGATCTCTTCATCTTTCTTTCCCTATAGAAGTTCATACTTGGAATATTATATGTGCTTCATAATTGAAAGAAAATGCTATCATCTCTCAAAATTTTCCTCCAAATTAGTAAGTCAAAGGAATTTAATTCCCCTGGCATAAAAATATTTTGTTCATGTATGAACAATGGAAAGCAATAATATGTACATTTCCAGAGTTATATTGGAGCCTCTGTTCATCATAGAAAAGTATGTTGTAATTATAAACTTTTCTTTCTTTATCCAATCATGTCATTACTATATGGCTAAATACACTACGTTCATAGTTAGGGTTAGATGACTTGGTACCTTACAGCATACATTATATATATTGTTTTATATATAATTTACTGTATAACCATACAAACAGTAGGAAAACATTTAAACTCTTGAATACATTTAAACTCTTAATCTGAACTCATCGTAGTGTACGATTTAATCACCAGAATAGTCTGAGAGATGAGGAAAATGGAAAATTCAAATATGAAAAAAAGGTTGGGAGACTCCTCTAACATCATTGAGTCCAATCATTAACCCAGCACTGCTAAATCCCACTAAACCACATCCCCAGGTGTCACACCTATATGTGTTATAAACCCCTCCAGGGACAGTGACTCTACCACCTCCTGGGCAGCCCATTCCAATGCCTGACCACTTTTTCAGTGGGGAAATTTTTCCTACTACTCAACTTTAGCCTTCCCTGGCACAGCTTGAGGCCATTTCCTCCTGTCCTGTTTCTCGTTACCTGTGAGAGGTGACCAGGCTGCACCTTGCTACAGCCACCCTTCATGTATTTGTAGAGAGCAGTGAGGTTCTGTGTCTGCTTAAAACAGGGTAAACTGGGGAACTTGCACTTCTCTGAAAACTGCTTGATTCAATTTGCAAAGCTAAACTCAGGAAAGGTTCAGGCTTTAGTTCCCTTGATCAACAACCACAGAACCTCGATGTAGCACAGCTTCAGGTTGAGACACCTCCTCCATTTGAATCAGGGCCTACCACACAAAGAAAACCAAATCCCATTCTGAACTGGTACTCAAAAATACAAGATATTCATACAAAATACAAGATAGCTAAGTCTTAGTCAATGGTGAATTTCAGAACCCAAAAGTATATTTTAAAAGGGTATTTATAAAAGATCAGCAAGACTTCAGTAATGTAGGTGAAGCTACAATCAAATGGACATATTTCCAAAAAGCAGGGCCAAAGATGGACCCTGAAAGATATTTTATTCACTCTCAGCCATTTTCCACAGTTCTGACACACAGGTAGCATGTCCAGATTTTACTCAGGAGCTGTCCATGTGTTATGGCACTGATGACAGCCTGTTAGGTGGCTGGTGAATGCCTCCAGAATGATGGAAGAGCACAGCTATATGGTGAATAACCCCTTCTACATGCACAGGCATGAGCTATCCCAAGCATTAGTGGACAGAAAAAAGCAGATGAATGGCAATAAGATGTTTCATTGATCTGTCAGAGAAAAACATGAGAGTTCAGAAATTGTTCTCAAGTTGCACAAGAACAAGTTGTTTCTTCCTACACATTTTACTAATCAGAGAGACAGAGGGTTGCTAAACTGCAAAGTCTGTTTATTTCACCCCCCCATGTGATAGACTGGGGGGCTGGGAGAAGGGGCTTGATTTTATTGTAGAGGCAAGAAGATATAAAATTCTTGCATTTGCTGCTGCCAGGTTCCAGGGGAGTTTTGAGCTAAAAGCAAGGTCCATGTGTTTACTGTGTAATAAGGACTTATCAACCATGTACAAACACATTTTATAAAATTTAAAATATTAACAGTTTCCTCAAAAAGACTGTGTCCTAGCTGGAATCCAAATTCAGTTTTACCAATTCAGGTCCTTCTTCATATCAACAAAAAAAGCCATCAGAGGTTACATAAAATTTTCTTGCAGAACTGAGGATGGGAAATTCAGAAGAAGAATTTAGATGACATGGCAATCAAAACACACAACCTACAGCCCCAAATGTCTGCATATCATGCTCTCAAGCCTTGATATTTTGATTTCAGAAAGCTAAAAGTAATTGCCTCCATGTACATTTATGGTCTTTTAAATCACATGATCTGCCAAGAAAATAAGATACTGTCTGTTGCTATTTTGGAATTTCTCACTAATGGTTGTTAGATGAAATATTTGAAAGGATTGTCTAAGAGTTCATCACCTGAGAGTTTCTATTAATGACACAGGCAGCGAAGAAAGTTTAGTTTTCTGATCAATTATGTTATAGAGCACTGCCTAAGTTAATTATTTTAAAGAGAGTATAGTTATGATCCAAACATAAAATTTTAATGAACTATAAGTTATGACCAACTGGCAACCACAGTGTCATAAAATATTCCCAACAATAAGGAATATGGACAAAAGAGCTTGGGTTTTTTGTTTTCCAATTTACCACTTTCAAACTCCACGGAAGACCTATAAGCCTCCTGCTGCCTTTCCAAGATTAATGTTAGTTAAGGGAAGATCAATGATTCCTTAGCCACCAGCTAAGGGAAAAAACTTTTCATTTTTATATCCCACTTGTCAGTTTGTCACAGGTAAGAGTGAGTATGTATTTGGGTCCAATAGGCTCATAAATAAAACAAGTAGTGACAAGAGCAATATACTGGGAACTGCTAAAATGTTTTATTTTGATGCCTGTTTCTTCCCTCATTCCAATCTCAAAAACACCTCCATAGGATCTATAAATTTCCAAAAGACGATGTGCAAGACCTCCTACAAGATGATGTGTCTCAGTTGTCATGCTTTGACACAAATTAACCTGGTACACAGCTTCCCAAATTTTTTTGGCTGATTTTAGTGGTCGGTAGCCTTTGAAGAGGGCAATACACTGAATTTACCTAGCTGTTCCTTACATAAGGAAGGAGCAACTTCTTCATTTATTACAAAGCAATAATATGAGCAACCTATAGGTTTACTTCTAATTAGTAGCTCACAATACTTACATCAGAAGTTTTTTGTGGTTTTTAAATATTGAATGTGTGATGTTGTCTAATGGCAGACAATTCCTAACAGTCACCCAGAAATTAAAAAATATTATTAAGGCAATAGTGATGGAGAAAAAAAGACATGAAATACACAAGAAAAAAAAAAGAAAAAAAATATTTTTAAAAGAAAGATAAGTGGATTAAGCCTAGTGACAGAGAGCTCATTGAAAATGGTTGAACAGAACATTTTTTCCATCACCTGAGATGGAGGTTGGGGAGCAGCTATTGGAAGGGAGAGTTAGACAGGTCAGACAGGTCCTGATATCAATTGTATGATTAACTACTGCCTTAAAAATATCTATGTGTTTTCCATGCTACATTTTAGGATCCAGCAAAAAAAGACTTTAATGATAAATAATATTTTTAAATAAATAGAACATTTGCAGTAAGAATTTTTTCCCAGGAAAACATCAGAATAAAATCACAAATTTTCTTCACAAAATTGAAAATTTGGCAGTGGTTCCTTCACAAAATTAAAGCTAGATCTCATTTTCAGAGAACCTGTTGGAAATTTCAGTTGAGGCTTTCCATCATTAGCAAATCTGTATTTCTAAATTTTGGGCGCCTACCTTAACTCTAATTCTGCAAATTTTTTGCTACAACTTAATTGTTTATTACACAATTTCTATATATGATGGGATATAACTTGCTAAAATGTTGCAGTGCTATGTGTCTGTAGAGTTTTATTACAGTTTGATAAACAACCAAAAACAAAACCCCACAAACGAATGAGTTCCTCTAATGCAACACAAAGAACTAATACAGAAGATTTAATTAGATTATTAATAACAGTCAGGTATCAAACAACGAAAAAAAAAATAAAAAAAAGGCCAGTGCATTAATCTCTGAATGTAAGTCAGTTAAAGACCACTGATTAATAAAAAACTTGCATTCTTGAAATCTACAGCAATCATTACAAACACAGACTGGAGACAAGGCTGAAGAAGAGAGGTAATTTCCTTCTCATTGCTATTCTAATTCACTTTCATCTGCTGAAAAACATTAGAAAGTTTACTGATATTCTAAGGGAATCCAGGTAAGATCTTGGACAGAGAGCAGAGGGTTTTCCGTAAGGAAAAGGGGTGGATCTGAGGGACAAGGGCCAATGGGAACAGGTGAAAGTGGCGCGGAGGAGGGGCAGCAGGCAGGCGAACCAATAGGGCAGCAGGGGTGGAACGATGCGGGAAACTGGGATCACTGGAATTCAGGGGACGGGAACAGTCCAGGGAATATACAAATATGGTGAACAAGGGCTGAACTGGGGTGGAGCAACTGTACAAACCAATAGAACTCATTAACATGTGCCTTCAAAGGCCTGTGGGAGTGAGGTAATACTCACCCTAATCTCGGAGGGGGGGTTCTCCTTGCCTGTTTCTGCCTCTCTGCAGTTGAGACAGTACCGGATGAGAAGCCGGTCACGTCAATTGAACACTTCCCTGTTTTATTTCACAGCAGAGAAAGAAATTGTTTTCTCCTTTGCCTATCTTAGCTACACAGAGGTGATCATGGGAGGCCATCTCTCCATCTGTGCAGGTGTTAAACCTAAGAAAACCAGTCTGGAGGGTTTTAATGCAAATAAACCAGGATCAAGAACTACAAACAAGAAAACCCCACATGATATCAGCATTCCAAACCTCCATTTTATTACAAAGACACCCCGAACTATCACGTTCTTCAAGAGGTGAACCTCATGATTACACTGTGAGTTTTTCATGAAGCGTCTCTGGCAAAAAAACATTTTCACCAAAGAGTCCAGTGTTTTCCAGCTGAAAATGTGAATTCTGAACCACCTCAATTTAAAAACTATTTCTATGGAATAACTCCAATGGAATAGATCAGAGGCTTCTAGGTGACAACCGTGGGTACCTGAGCATTGCAACGTAACCAAGAAATGAGAACCATCCATTTAAAAAGGGATAAATAGATGTAGGATGTTCCAACACTCCTTGAAATTGAAAGGCATTTCCACCTCAGGCTTCGGTGGGCTGTGGGACAGGCATGGGGGGTGTGGCACTCCTGACACTTTAGAGCATGCTTAGAGTGTGTTTCCCCGAGGGAAAGAATCAAGGAGCAAGATCTGAGGGATTAAATAAGAGAAGCCCGCATCCAAATTGACAACAGACAGGCAATTGACTGAAATTATCCAGAGCCCTCCTGAAGAGTAGGACCTCCTCAGGAACCTCATTTCACTGCATTCTCTTCGCACCAAAGGTGGGCCCCGGAATCAGTGGTTCCTGAGGGCCCCAGGATTCCAGGGCTCGAGGAATCCATGTGTGGAATCCATCTCTGTGAGCCCATGGACAGACTCGAGGGCTGTCTCCAGGGCAGCCAGAGAACGCTGGTGCCAACAGGAGGGGTGGCAGTGCAGGCGCAGAGAGAGTTGAGAGGCAACTGCTGCTGCTGCTGCAGCCTTGGGGTGGCCAAGCAGCAGCACCTGCAGCCCTGTAGCCTGTGAGGTGCTGGGAGCTCAGGGCAGAGCCCACTGACCCAGTTGGGATCGCACTTTGGAATGCACAAGAAGGGAATCTGTGCCCACGCAGAGCTCAAAGCAGGTCTGGGGCAAGGAGGGAGGGAGGGTGGATGAATCCCCTGCCCAAGGCTGCCAAGAGAAGGGCGTTGGGAGGGCAAGGAGGCCTTGACCTCACACCCAGCCGTGAAGTACCCAGCTGCCAGCTCCAGCTCAGCCCATCAGGATTCCATCAGGCCTTGGCTCAAGGCAGTGGCACGGTCACAAGTGGTGGGAGCGGCTGGAAAGCAGGGCTGTGCATTCCCTTTGCTCAGCCCATTTGGGAACATCTGGGCAAGGTCTCCATTGTCTGCCTGCATCCAGCTTCAGGAGCCCTTCCTCTCCTCCCTCTGCTTGGGGCACTGTGCTCACTTTCTCCTTTCATCCTCAATGCTGAGCTTCTCTCTCCTCAAACCTGCCTGTTCAGGGTTTGTGTCCCTGTGTTTCACACCTTCTTTCCTTTCCTCCTCCTCGTGTGCTCCCAAAGCCTCTTTGGGCAGCTGCCTTTGGAACTTGCATCAGGCATGCCCTGAGGAGCACCTCTGGCCACCAGCCTTTCTGCAGGGCTAGCAAGGATGCCCGAGCATTTCTTCCAGTGGAAAGCCTCTTTTCTTTCTCTTCCTGAGGCAATAGAGGCTGAATCTTGGCTCTTCCCTCCTTTCTCTCTCTGTCAAGGAAGGCTCAGCCATGGGCACAGCAATCCTGCAGATGTGCCTGCTGCTGATGGCCGTGGTGGTCATCAACCAGCCGCTGCAGCCCTTGGAAAAAAACAGACTTGTTCCCAGGGGCGGTGAGGAATCACTCCTGAGGATGAAGGTGCAAGGTGAGACTTCAGCAGCACCAGCTGCGCTTGGAGAGGGAAATTGCAGCCCTGGAAGCCACCCAGGAGGCTCCAGCACAGCCTGCATCACACCTGCAGAGGAAGATCCAGCGGCACACGTGCACCAGGCTCAGCTTGGTCGTCCCTGCCCTGCTTATGATCTGCAGGCAGCAATGGCAGGGAGCCACAGCAGAACACTCAGGACAGGGACACACTGACCCAGGGCTCCTGGGCAAAGCCTGCACAGGAGTGGCCTTCCTGACCAGGCCCTTTGTGCTGCTCAGGGCCATTTCCGTCTCACGGGCAGAACTCTAGTATATCTTTGGGTAGTTGCAGGTAGCCGGCTCCCATTCCTCTTCTAATAAGTTCGCTCCACTAACTAAGGCTTTGTGCTTTAATAAGTATTTCCTTTTTGTATTGATTGTTAGACTCTGTATTGATTTTTATATTTAATATCTGTTGATTCTTAGAAATAGTATACAAATTTATTGTTAAAATAGTCACTGTATTGATTAAATAGGCTCTGTAATTATTCCTATAATTAACTTGTATAGTTGGTGTACTCTCTTTATTTGTTAGAAATACCCCCTATTGGTTGTAAGAAATACTCTGTATAGTTTTTATAGTTTCTGTATTGACTGTTAGAAATGGTCCCTGTATTGATTTATACAAAGAATATGTATTGATTGTTATATTTTCTGTATTAGTTGCTAGAAATAATCTCTGTATTGATTCTTATAAATAATCTCTATAGTGAGATTATTTATTTATTCTTTTAATTAATATCTATTATCTTAATCTACTATTTATTCTTATAAATCATCTATGTTGATTGTTATACTCTCTTGATAGGAATAATCTCCATATTGGTTGCTAGAACTACTAGGCTTCTGTGAAGAAGATAGACTCAAGCAAAGGAACAAACTTAAAGTTGTTTGCTTGCAACTACTGAAAAGAACATGAGTTCTTTTCTTTTGCCTCTGCCATTGTCCTCACACTGTGTGCTTCTCTTACAGGCCCAAATACAAATACCAAAGAAATAGTGTGCAAAACACATCTAGGAGTGTGTACCTGTCCACCCTGCATATTTCTCCTCTCTTGGGACGATATAGCAGAGCACTGAATTTCTGTCATGGTTATNCTGCTGGCACTGCTCCTGGTGGCACTGCTGCTGCTGGCACTGCTGCTGCTCCTGGTGGCACTGCTGCTGCTGGCACTGCTCCTGGTGGCACTGCTGCTGCTGGCACTGCTGCTGCTGCTGGCACTGCTGCTGGCACTGCTGGCACTACTGCTGCTGCTGCTGCAGCCTTGGGGTGGCCAAGCAGCAGCACCTGCAGCCCTGTAGCCTGTGAGGTGCTGGGAGCTCAGGGCAGAGCCCACTGACCCAGTTGGGATCGCACTTTGGAATGCACAAGAAGGGAATCTGTGCCCACGCAGAGCTCAAAGCAGGTCTGGGGCAAGGAGGGAGGGAGGGTGGATGAATCCCCTGCCCAAGGCTGCCAAGCGAAGGGCGTTGGGAGGGCAAGGAGGCCTTGACCTCACACCCAGCCGTGAAGTACCCAGCTGCCAGCTCCAGCTCAGCCCATCAGGATTCCATCAGGCCTTGGCTCAAGGCAGTGGCACGGTCACAAGTGGTGGGAGCGGCTGGAAAGCAGGGCTGTGCATTCCCTTTGCTCAGCCCATTTGGGAACATCTGGGCAAGGTCTCCATTGTCTGCCTGCATCCAGCTTCAGGAGCCCTTCCTCTCCTCCCTCTGCTTGGGGCACTGTGCTCACTTTCTCCTTTCATCCTCAATGCTGAGCTTCTCTCTCCTCAAACCTGCCTGTTCAGGGTTTGTGTCCCTGTGTTTCACACCTTCTTTCCTTTCCTCCTCCTCGTGTGCTCCCAAAGCCTCTTTGGGCAGCTGCCTTTGGAACTTGCATCAGGCATGCCCTGAGGAGCACCTCTGGCCACCAGCCTTTCTGCAGGGCTAGCAAGGATGCCCGAGCATTTCTTCCAGTGGAAAGCCTCTTTTCTTTCTCTTCCTGAGGCAATAGAGGCTGAATCTTGGCTCTTCCCTCCTTTCTCTCTCTGTCAAGGAAGGCTCAGCCATGGGCACAGCAATCCTGCAGATGTGCCTGCTGCTGATGGCCGTGGTGGTCATCAACCAGCCGCTGCAGCCCTTGGAAAAAAACAGACTTGTTCCCAGGGGCGGTGAGGAATCACTCCTGAGGATGAAGGTGCAAGGTGAGACTTCAGCAGCACCAGCTGCGCTTGGAGAGGGAAATTGCAGCCCTGGAAGCCACCCAGGAGGCTCCAGCACAGCCTGCATCACACCTGCAGAGGAAGATCCAGCGGCACACGTGCACCAGGCTCAGCTTGGTCGTCCCTGCCCTGCTTATGATCTGCAGGCAGCAATGGCAGGGAGCCACAGCAGAACACTCAGGACAGGGACACACTGACCCAGGGCTCCTGGGCAAAGCCTGCACAGGAGTGGCCTTCCTGACCAGGCCCTTTGTGCTGCTCAGGGCCATTTCCGTCTCACGGGCAGAACTCTAGTATATCTTTGGGTAGTTGCAGGTAGCCGGCTCCCATTCCTCTTCTAATAAGTTCGCTCCACTAACTAAGGCTTTGTGCTTTAATAAGTATTTCCTTTTTGTATTGATTGTTAGACTCTGTATTGATTTTTATATTTAATATCTGTTGATTCTTAGAAATAGTATACAAATTTATTGTTAAAATAGTCACTGTATTGATTAAATAGGCTCTGTAATTATTCCTATAATTAACTTGTATAGTTGGTGTACTCTCTTTATTTGTTAGAAATACCCCCTATTGGTTGTAAGAAATACTCTGTATAGTTTTTATAGTTTCTGTATTGACTGTTAGAAATGGTCCCTGTATTGATTTATACAAAGAATATGTATTGATTGTTATATTTTCTGTATTAGTTGCTAGAAATAATCTCTGTATTGATTCTTATAAATAATCTCTATAGTGAGATTATTTATTTATTCTTTTAATTAATATCTATTATCTTAATCTACTATTTATTCTTATAAATCATCTATGTTGATTGTTATACTCTCTTGATAGGAATAATCTCCATATTGGTTGCTAGAACTACTAGGCTTCTGTGAAGAAGATAGACTCAAGCAAAGGAACAAACTTAAAGTTGTTTGCTTGCAACTACTGAAAAGAACATGAGTTCTTTTCTTTTGCCTCTGCCATTGTCCTCACACTGTGTGCTTCTCTTACAGGCCCAAATACAAATACCAAAGAAATAGTGTGCAAAACACATCTAGGAGTGTGTACCTGTCCACCCTGCATATTTCTCCTCTCTTGGGACGATATAGCAGAGCACTGAATTTCTGTCATGGTTATATGGCTAGTGCTCTATATTCCTGGCCATTTTCTATGCACAGAAGCCCTTTTTTTCCCTATATAAAAGAGAAAAACAACACTGTTGGGTTCTGATGCTTTATTTGTTTGTTCTTCTTACCTTGGGGCAGTAAAGCTGAAAACAGCCAAGAGATAAAGGAGTGGGGGCTGGCCTATATGATCTTTAGACGTCCTTTTCAACCCCAAATATTCTATGGTATTTAGACTCCTCCCTGAGAGGCACCAATCACCCACTTGCTGTTTGGACAACCTCTCCCAACAGGTTTGCTCCCTTTTAACTTCTCACTTTCCATTTCTGCTGAGCTTTTTAAGCTGGAAAATCTTGCCTGACAACTCTTTTAATTTTTCTTTAGAATGGCAAATGAAAGCATCTGGGACTTAATTTTGACTGGAGCGACATGTTTCAAGGAATTTTAAATTGTACTGCCCCTCAAGATTTCTTTAAATTGCTTATGTATTTTATACCACCTACAGAATAATGTATATAAAATCCACTATTATTCTAGCTAAATATTTATCCTTGACAGAATGCAATGCATAGCACAGCCACAGGAAATAGGAGAAAGGTGTCAAAAGGTGTCAAAAACATTCCAAAGCAGGTCTTTAATCATTGCACCAAAAGAAAGCATGGAAGTACAAAGTGGAAGCTCTATGTATAGCTTAGTACAAAAGGAAATTATTTGTCATTTAATCAAAGAAATCAATTGACATAAGTTAAAAAGATCAGTGCTACAACAATCATGTCATTTACTTTCCAAAAGCTCAATGTGGAATCATTAAATATGAAGTTTTCTCTTTCAGGTGACAAATTTACACAGCTGGACATCTAGAGCAAAATGCTGCTAGATATAATACAGGGGCAGTCATGATAAGATGGAAAGATAAACAGTTTTTCTGCCTTATGCAAACATCTCAGATGTTACAGTAAAGCCAAGTTGAGGCTTTTAAAAGCTGTTAAGCCTATGCCCACTTATATTCTCAAAACTGAGATAATTTTGTTTAGACTACTCAGGAAAAGGAGGTTTAAGGACTTAAATGTGTGTTTAGAATAGGAAGAGGCCAGCTTTTGTACTGGAATATCCAACTCTTGGGGAATATGGGCATTAGCTCCCAGCCTACTGTAACTTTTGTGGGGTAAGGGAACGTGGCATGACACCTTCCCTTGTTTTCATCTGAAATTCTGCCTTAAAAAAATGAATGGCTGAAGTTGTGCCAAGTTTTGCGTGTTTGGTTGAAACAAAACAAAGTCTTCTGGCCAAACCAGAAAATTGCTCTTCAACTCCAGAGTTTATGATGTGACAGTGAGAAGAAGAATTCCCAAACTAAAGCCTAATACAAATGCACCAGTCTGTTCCTTGGTGTTTGCTTATGGATAATACCTGTTACCACTGCTAGACATTACACAAGCAGGTGAAAAGGTTTATTTAGAAATCAGGAGGCAGAAATGCATCACCCCGGCACCAGTAAGTTAACTAATTTAAAATATAAACCTTAGTGCAGAGGAACAGCTTCCCCCAAGAAATGGAGTTATTTAATGACCTATGGAAGTCTAATGCCTCCAAATCAGACTCATACTATGAAGTCAGCAAAGCCAGTGCCTAGAATGCAGCAGGGGTTTCAGAGTTCCTACAAAACTTCCAGCGAATCTGCTCCAGCTTTTCTGGCACTGGTAGCACATGTGGATTTTCCATTACCTCCAGCCACAGCTCTAAAGAGAAGCTTGAATCACCACATCGCCACATTCTACCAAGCACTTCTCTGTTTATAAATGCTTCTGGAAGATATTCTGTCTAATGTGGGTTCAGAACTTTATATTAGAGAAAAGACTCAAGGAGTACAGCAACATATCTTATATTTCCACTGAACAGTTAAACAGAAAAATCTTTTAATCGTATTTTAGCTATGTAACATTTCCTTTGGTGCCATTTCAAAAAATCCATGCACAAGGACAATCTCAATGCTGTCCAAGCATATGTGGGTTTTTCAAACACAAGCTTTGTGTTCTTTAACACAATAAAAGCCTTGCAAAGAACATTTTCTTTTTTTTTCTGTTTTCTTTTTTAAGATATTTTTTAAATGCTTCATGCCTCTATCTCTCCAAAAGCATCAGTGTGCGTCATTTACAAGATAAAGTGACTTTATCTTACCATGTCTTGGATCTCCTCTTTATGTGCAAGGGCCATTGAATGAGTCCACAAGATGCATGCTACAGTATGTATTACACAGTATATATTCTGCAAAATGAGAACTGAACACATAAGTTAAAGTCCAGGTAAGGAGACTTTTCAAAACTCAGGACAGTTACCCATCTGAGATGATAAACTGGTAGCTCCTGAGAGCTGTGGAATTCAAGAGACATTTGCCATGGTGAGAAATTACTTTATTTGCCCAGATAGGTCTACAAAATACAAAATACATTCCCATGAGGCTGCATAAATTGCAAATGTTCCAAGCAGTTCTCCTTTTATTACCAGCTCACTAGAGAGACATTATTCCTCTCTGAAAAGAAACTAACCTAGAATCATGCATGCCAATGCTTTCATAACATCAAAAGAAGAAAGTAGATGCAAAACTCATAACAGATTTACACAAATTACATTCTCTAATCAATGCCATATTAAAGTACTGGTTTGATGATAAATCACTTGTGTCCAAACTTTGAGTAAATTATTTAAAATATCCAAAGATCCCTCTGGCTTGGCACCACAAAGCTCCAGCAGTGGCTTTAAAAGATCCTGGTAATACTGAAGAACATGGAAAGTTTACACAACGTTCCTTCCTTGAAATACGCTCCTTACCCCTCAAAATAAAGAGGATTGGAAAAGTAATTTTGGATATGATAATCTTACTTGATTATTATGCTTTAATGTATGAATTGAAAACTAAATATACCTACTGGATGTGTTTATGAAATAAAAATAAACCAGGTTGCTCAGGGCTCCATCCAACCTCGCCTTGAATTCCTTTGCCTAGATGTATACTTTTGCAAAGGAATAAGCAAACAGACAGCAAAAAAATAAGTTAAAATAATCAGCCATGTGAACAATAAAAAGGGAAGCACTGTAGTGCCAGAAGAGGTGGACAGAGAAATTCAGTGCAGCTTATTCTTTTTAATAGAATATAAAGAGCATTAACTTTCCTAGGTTCCATTTTCAAGAATGCTTATTAATAATGCATCATTTAAATTAACAGTGCTTTTTAGTAAGAAAAGAAAGGTTAGTGATTGCAGATTTAGTACTCCTAGATTGTGCATATAAGGAAAATGCTGAAATATCACATACAGCAAAGTGCTGCAGCTATTAATATAATCTCTGAAGGGTTACAGATTCTGTCTTTTAAGCAAAAATATCAGTGGCATTTGGAACTGTTTGTTTAAAACTGCAGACTGACAGAATGGGGACATAAAAACATACAGCAAAAGATAATAGATGCAGTGAAGTTATACATATCTACTTGCTATATTGATTTTTAAAATATATTCCTTGGTGGACATACTTTTCTCTGTTTTCACAAATTAGTTTTCTGTAAAGTGCCTGCTGTGATACAAAGAATGATAATTGGACTTATTTTTAGTATGAAAAAATATGCACTTAAATGTCTCCTTATAGTGTGATGGTCTTTTTCTGGTAAATTGTAGAGCTGCCAGTTGTCAAAAGTACTTTAAAGTCTTGAAAAATTAAAGCCATGAACCTAAGATAGTTTAAGAAAGTTCTACATTCCCAAATTTCACTCAGTATGCCACAAATTGAGAACATCCTGCTAGTGAACCAGCAGGAAAAATATGCTCAAATAAATAAATGTCTGTTCTTGTACAGGGAAATGGCTCAAGACCTGCTATTTACTAAGGTTACCACTGTTCACCTTACTTAGCTAGTTCCTGAAATATGAAGTATGCAAAGCCACAGAGATGGATTGTATTATCACAACATTCCTTTTCTTCCTCGATCCAAGAGTTTGTGGAAGTGTGAGGTTGGTGTAACCTGTGAATTAGACAGTCTCAAGCTATGAGCATTCTCAAAACAGAAGAACTAGAAATGTCAAATTTCTCATAAACCCAGTAATTTGACATTTCCTGTTTTCTCTCAGTTTGCTTGCCTCTGCCGAAAGCAATTCTTCACTCAGAAACAACAAGCATGTTGCAATATTTATTTAACCTTTAGGAAGAATAACCAATGAAATTTTAAGTCTTAAAGACAGAACTGAACTAAGGGTCTGCCTTATTGCCAGCAAACCTCAATAAATGCAGATTGTGCAAATGTGAAAGATGCAAATATGAACCTGCATCTTGAGGCCATGTTTCTTTTCTCCTGATGATCTTCCTTGTGATTACATTAGATAGCCACATCCTGCACTGGCATTGACACTACAGCTGATAGTGCCTGCAAACATTTAGGAAAGGTTTAGGATGCATTTTGCATTCATTTCTAGCAGCCTTTTTTTTTTTTTCTTTATGGTGAGTTTGCCTTTTTCCTCAAAGAGCAATATTTGAAAACTAAGCTCAGAAAATCTCTTACCATAGGACAGGTCCTTGAGGGTTGTCAGGGAAGCTGAAAGAACAAGTTGAGTAAAAGAGAATGCAGCTAAATGCTGTAACACCATCTGACTCAAGTAAACACAAGTAAAACACCAATTGCAATTGTTTGAAAGATCAAAGGAACAAGGGATTTACAATAAAATGGTACAGAATTTTAAAAATTCTTTATTTACAAATGGAAGGGACAAGCACAGACTCCAAGCCACAAGACCAGTAAAAAGATTTCAAGAATTATCACTACTCTTGCCTTTGGAGACATCCATTATTGTTTCAAGAAATCCTAGTTGATAACAAAAAAATAAGAACATTTTCAGCTGTCAGGTACCCTCTTTAATAGAGATCCTAGATTAAGGGGAAGCTGGAATGCAACAGAAATATCTATTAAACAGAAATTGATAGATTTATGCCACCATATATGCATGTCTCACTCCATTTTTTTTTTTTTGGCTGCTGCAGATACTTGACAGAAATGCATTTTGATCCCTGCTACTCAGTGTGTTGTACTGAGTAGAACAAAGTAATATCTACCAGATTAATTGGCTTAATTTACTTGTTTACTGCAATCTTCATCTGTAAAACAGGGTATCCAGATGAAATGTAATGGACTGTGAGATGTAAAAAGTCACGTTGGATAAACCTAATGGTTCTTTCTGCTTCTGAGCTAGAAAAAGAGGCATTGTCTAATCAACACTGTTTACAGGGCTTATATAACAACAGTTTGACGTATTTCAGACTACTAGAAAAGTTACAGCTGTTAAAGGTAAGATATAAGCTAACAATAAATACTACAAGTTCAGAAGTCCAAATGAATGCTACACCCTTTCAAACAGGCAGCGCAGATGCTGGCAGGATTGTCATCACCTGAAAGTAGGAAAACTTGTGTATAGCTCATCATCACTCTCTTCTTTCCCTTTTTAATTGTCTCCCCAGCACATAAAAAAACGCCTCTTTGACATATTTCTTTTATTTTTGTAATCTCATTAATTTTCTTCCTGATTTTCTCTGACTGGTCCTTAGGAGCCACTAGGGTATATATCCAAGAGAATGTTATATTTTCCTTCTGTCCTCAGATCACCACACCTGGAGAATGTCTCTCAGGCACAGAATTTGTTTCTGCACATTCATAAAAGTGAGATAGACTTGATAAGGATCTGCAGTGATGTAAATAAGGTGTTCATCCTGCGCCTCAATAATTTATTTAAAACTACAGCCATATTTCTTTTATCCCAGTGGACTTTATATACATATTCTATGAATATACATATTCTTTAAACCTCTACTTTAATTTTCTTATGCTCAATCATCACATCTGAAACAAGGATGTAATTATGAAAAGTCAGCATTTGGATTTACAAAAAAAAAACAAGCAAAAACTACTAACAGAAGAAACAGTACCTTAATTGAGTACTACTTTTTTGAAGTAACAGGCAGTACAAATGTTTTTCCAGAATTTCTGTGAGACTGTTTAAAAATTCATCAAAGTACTTCCACACAAAGTTGGGCTTTGAAATGTGTAATCAAACTCGGTGTAAGTACAGATCTCCCTGCTTGTTTTGAGCTTGATTGCCTAAGGAATCACAGAAAACAGGACCACCCTCCATGCCAGTCTCCCTCCTCCAGCCCTTACATTTCCAAAACTGTTAACCAGTTTCCTTCAAAGACAAAAAAGCATTAAAAAGGCTCAAAAATAACAGTATTTCCTCAAGTTTGAAATTTTTTTTTTCTAGATATTGGACAGAGATTAATGCTGTAGACTGAATTACATCCTGTGATGTAAGTACCTTTTAGCTCCAGCTGAAAGTACCTGAAGTATCTATGCCTCTGCTACCTTCATATTTGTTCTGTTGGATATTTAATTGAAACCTTAAATGTGCAGAAGAAAGCAACCCACTTTATTCATGGCAAAAACAACCCTTCATGATAAAAAGTACCGAAAACAAATTAAATACGGAAGGACAAAAAACCCAGTCCTGTTTCCACAAATCAATAGAGTGAAAAACTCTCCACATTGTAGATGAGCTCTCGTAAACTATGCAGCTCAGCAACCACATATTAGATTTTCTGTGCAGGAATATACTGAAGCAAACATTTGAAGGCAAGTGCAGCTGCCTTGGATGTTGGAAAAACAAGTTTCTTTAGCAGGACAGGAGGAAAGGTATATTTTAAATTGCAACTGACAGTTCCTTTACTTTGAAGGTGTTCTCAAAATATGAGAGATTTTTGAGAGATTTTGAACATCATCTACCTAGTTTTTATTGAGAAGAAAGATTACTAAATTGTCTAGAACACTTTATCTGTTACTTTTTTCCATAGGTGTGATGAAAACTCATCAACAGGAATAACCCGTGGTTCAAATTGAAAGCTACCACAGAGAGGACTCTCCACTGTAATAGAGTGGAAAAACTAAAGAGGTTGATACTCTCATATTGTCCAACATTTAGCACAGCTGTAATGCTTAATAGCCTGATGCAATTAATCACATCCACATTTTCAGAATTAGATTCCTGACTGTGTTCAGGGGCACTTGGGTTTCACCTTTAATATTCACTCACTGCTAATTTTAAAAACAATTCTTTAACCTGCAAAAACTTACAAATTAGCTTTTGGCCAAAAATTGCATAGGTTGGATTTCTATATAATTCATGTTCCACTGCTGTTGAATTCTCACAGAAGCTACCTGAAACTATTTACCAGGTGATGGTTTAACTTGGAACTTGCAGCTGCCTTTGATGGGACACAGGTGAAGCAATAAAGATGAGTGGCAAATGAAAGAGACCTACAGAGGAAGACCTCCTTTGGTTCTGATTTTCTTCCTTGAATTCCATGTTTCAGGAACCAAATCTTATGAAAAAAAAAAAGAGAAGAAAAAAAAAATCAGAACCCCAAACAACCAACAACAGATTAATAAAATCTGTCTACCTCTACCAACTTCTGTTTCAACCTGCTCCACAGCTGTGTCCATTGACACCCAGTAGTCTGCACAGACTGGAACTTGTGGCCAGGGTGACATTGCTACATGACAGAGCTCTTTTAACCAACCAGAGATTTCCACAGCATGCTGGTTTAGGAGGAAGGCACTGCTAATCAGAAAAGTTTCTCCAGACACAGCACTGCTGAGAAGAACATGGGGAAATTTTTTCACCCTCAGGAACATGCCTGAGACTGTCAGCTGATGAAAGACTTTGTGAGAATTACTGAAGCAACATGTACTCCACGTGGCAATCTGTCCCCTCATGTTGTACTGAAATAAAACAAGCACTCAGTATGTTTTCACAGAACTCATTATATTTTAACCTTTTTTTTTTTTTTGTTAAGCTTAGATTCTTTAGCAACAGGCTTACGCAACTTCTCTGACAACAATCTTTATTAAGTTTAAGGAATACACTTCCATGTCCAAGGTCTTGAAGTGAAAATAAAATTATGCAGTACTTTTTGTCACCTCCTCCTGAAAATCCTTTGCTTTGACTTGGCAGAACAGCCCCAGCAAACTATGATTCCTGGTGTATGAAATGAGAATGTTTGTTCTATGAACAAAGGGAAAACAGAGTCCTGCAAGCTCCCTAGTCTGCTGAGCTGTTCTCCGGGTACTACTCAGAAAAAAAGCAACAGGACATTTCAACACATCTCAAATTAATAGTTTTCATTTGAAACAATGTCATCTATTTCTGTCAGAGGGAGTCATTTAGAGCTTTCACAGCCTGCCTTAGGGTACTCATGTTCTGAAGACCCTACCCAGGCAAACCAGGATTCTGGTTCAATAAGGACTTTATCATTCACCCTGAAGCACTGGGTCCCACTGCTGCATTCCCTGTATATAGTTATTCCATGAAAAATACATTCTTCTTTACTAGGCTGTCTTACTGCCTCCTATGACTGAAGCTGCAGGTCTAGGCCATTTGTATTTTGCCTTGCCCTATCTTCAAAAGATTTCAATCAGAACTTGAATATTGCCTTCTGATACGAACATAGAAAAATGCCTAAAGCTATCTGGATTAAATTTGGCACAAAACAGCGCTCTGAAAGTATTATTTAACTACTTTTAGCCTACAGCAAGGACTTTACAGCCAAGCTATAAACTCCCTAATAATAAGATGCCTAATAAAAGTGCTGACAGACCATTCAGAGCTTCAGCAGCGCTCATTAAAATGCACTAGAATAGAACATTCTCAGGATGACGGATTCTCAGCACCCAGGAACACCCGATACCTTGACAAACACACACATTTCTCAGCATGTGCACCACAGACTCACTCCTTCTCTCTGGACAGCTTGGAATTACATTACTTGCTGAAAAATAATGACTTTGGCACTGAATATTAATGACCTGTTTAACAACTAACATAAAATCATATCCTACGTCTCTGGAAAGTACATGCAACTTTAACCAATATTTCCATAAAAATTAACATCAAAGGAATATTTTTACTGAAGGATTTCATAATGGATTGCTTTGCTTCAGGGCTTTATTTTTTCTGTGTGTCCAAACTTCTCTTTTTATTCATAAATCTGTTTAATTTTGAAAATAGGTCCACATGCTACAGGATTTCCCTTTAATCATACAAGCTATTCCTCTGAAACATCAGGAAAGGACATAAACATTGTTTGCTCTTCCAAAAGTCACATGTTCAAGCATTTAGGATACACAAAAGTACTTTGGTACTTGCTCCCAGGAACAGCAAAACAGCATCCAGACTTGGATTAGCAGTCTGCGAACACAGGGGCTGGGAGGATTTTTAGTTCCTATGGAGGTAATTGCCAAGAAGCAGCAAACAGAAACCTCAAAGATGTTTATGAGATTTTTGAAATTATTGTGAAATTACAAATTCATAGAGGAATTTATGCTTTTGTTTATTGTTACCTCCTCCTCAGAGCAGGGATAACTTCAACGAAAAGTTAAGGATAACTTGAAGGATGAGTCAGCTTGCTTATTATAGTCTTGTCTCATTAAATTTTGGGTTAGACTAAAGGTCCTTTCCAACCCAAACTATTCTGTGATTCTGTGAATTTTGAGTGTCTCAAGGAAAGAGGTCCTACATCTTCCTTTGGAAAAGCTTCTGGCAGATTCAGACCCACATTTTCCCCATCAAGACACAGAGGTGCTCCTAATCCCCTTGAAAATATCTTTGACATACATGTAATCACTAAATCTTCACTGAGCTCTACTGTAAGGGTTGAGCACAGCACTCCATGAGAGCCTAGGCCCAGCCATCCTCCTGGTTCCAGTGACTGTGAGCAGATGTTATGAATCACAATTTAATAAAATGCCCAATTAATCCTGAAGCAAGAAATCCCAACTTAAGTCCTGGAATCACCTGCCACTGGGGCCATGGTTAATTTTTTCATACTCTCGTTAGTCCATGTAGAGCAGGATATAAAACAAAGGGAGTCCCACTGACTCCTTCAGTCACAAATCCCCCCAGACAATGATTACCTTAAAACACAAATGGAATTTTGACACAACTGGTCAGCAGAATGCTTCAACCCAATAATATGAAAGGTGCAAAGAACAAAAAAGAAAACTGGCTAGAAAGCACAGGTAATACTTTACTACTTAGATCTCAACATAAGTAAATGAATTATTCAATTCAATTGTATAAAACCAAACATATTTCTTGCTATAAATCTTTTCCAATTTAGAAAAAGTGGGGCCTTTTTATTTTTTCATTTTCTATAAAGCATCTGTTTTCCAGCACAAAACCATGATTTTTCATAGCAATTATCGATCTCTACAGAGCTTCTAATGGGACTGGCAGTCACAGAACCATACAATTTTCAACATCCATAATGCAGCCACAGGTAATATTTCTGCTTTTACAAGGCACTCTAGCCTGAAGCACCAGGTTATCTGAAACATCATTTCTTAGTGGGAAATAACTGTAACACACAAGGATCCAAGTCGTCGACAACTTTTTTTTTCATTTACGAACTGAGTGACATTTACAACACATTCCTTTTAACCAAAAAAGTTTTCTTTGTTGCTCAGGAATGGATTCTAGAAGCCTGGACCCAGCACTGACCAATGCTCATGCTACCACAGTTCTGCAGGTCAGAAAATTCTCCATACATCAACTACTCCTCTTTTATGGTGACCTACCTATTCAAGCTCTCTTATTTAGCTAGACTGTGTATCAGCTGAGAGAAATTAGACAACAATTACAGAAAATTACAAAATGCTATTAACAGATGTGCAACAGACTAATCAGAGAAATTACACCCTCATTCCATGTCATGAAAGACTTCAAGAATGCAGGGGTGTAAGAACAGATCATCAGCCCCAATTGTGAATTTTCTTGCTATATACATTTCTTCTCTTAGTCTTAAACTCTTGGATGTGTCTAAGAAGACATATAGACATCTTTGCCAGTGTGTCCAGGACAGTATTCTATGCCCTTTCTCTGCTCTGTGAGAGAGTTCATGCATTCTCTTATATTTCTGACAAAATTCTTTGTAAGAAACCAGAATTTTTCCTTTAAGAAATCAAGTACCAAGAATTTATCCCCTTATTACCCTATCCATTACCTCATTACAGAATTTAGTTCCTCTTAATGTGTTTGTTAAAAAAACTTCCCACTTCATTCTCAGAAATCCTTGGCCAGGAAAAAATATGAGACTTCAGATGAACTGTCTGCTTTTTGCAGCCTGAGGTCTCAACCACAAGAGGTTCAACATTCAGCAGACTCAGATTTGTGCTACAGCTGTCAGTTGTTCTCTGGTCCAAGCAATCCATTCAGGTTTTACTTGTGGCCAGAATCACTGATTCAAGGTCAGAAATCTTTCTGTCAGGGCTAAAAAATATTCCAGCTGCAGCTGATCACCACTAGAGAAACAGGAGTCTTGTGCCCTATGAGAAAATGGTGGATAAAGGAAAAAAACTTTAGGCTGTTCATGCATTCCATAAATAAAGTTCACTAAAATCTCCTGCAACAAGGGATCATCTCTGTTACTCACATTAATGAAAGTCCAACAATTTAATTTAAAAATATTTGCAACTGCAATTCAACCACTTTTTTCTTTCATCATGAATTTTTGATCCTTTATACACTTTTTAATGGCACAGACCCACCTCTTTTGTTATAAAAGGAAACAACAAGAAAACACAAATCCATGGCATACAGTGAATCCCAGGAAGCTGCAGTTTCTCCCTCATCTGCACACTTTAGCACATAGCAAGGTCACAAAAAAAAACAACTGCTTGATTTATCAGACAGATTTCAAATCAGGGAAAAAAAGCTAAAACAAACAACCAAAAAACCCTGCCTCAAATCAATTTCCAGTTGATGCAGTGCTCGTCTATCTGACCCAGTGTTTCAGAGCATCAGATAATAAACCAAAGTCACTGCACAACATCTCTTTAATAGCCTAGTAAAAAAAAAAAGGAGTTGTAAATTAGGATGCCTTACGGATAGATAAAAGTACAGCACAGCAAAGAAAAGCAAATGAGTATGACAAGCTGATCAGGTTCACTTGAAGTTTTCCAAGACTGAACAGGCCCTCACTTTTATAGAGCTTAGGTTAGAGAAGAAAAGACCACAGAAACATTGAGACAACCTGTCAAATTCTAAGGATGCATTGCATAGAAAATTCACAAAATCAGATATTAACTATTAGTATTAAAACATACAGGATTTTTGAGAATTTAATCTCTGATATCTTGAGAGCCCCCTCCAGAACACTTGTTCCAGAGCTGTCACTATTTCAGGGGATCCAGAGACAATGTCCATTATGAGACATTAGTCAGATACGAATCCTTTATAGGAAGTGGTACTTGGCACATGAGAACACTGAAATTTTCCTGCTACAATCACACAACAGCCCGTGGTCCCACAGAGGCAGGTGTTTGTTACAAGCTCACATTGACACTGAGACGTCTCCTCCACGACTGTTCTGTTGCCAAACACACACCAGCTGTTTGATTTTGAAAACATGTCTGTTCCACAATATCCCCTGCTCCAGCCACCAAAACACCCCATCTAACTCAGCTGCAATGTACTTTGTATTTCAAGTGTCCTGTTTTGGGGACAGCAAGAGCAAAGCAGCAAGATGGGAGGATTACCATGCCAACACACTGTCATATTTAGATTCACCAAAAAATTTACCTCAGAATTTCCTAGCATTTCTTTGTTAATCCACATACAATATGCTAAGGAATTACTGAATGGTGGATTTCTGTTGCACATTCCAGACTGAAACCACCCCTCCCAAAAGACTTTCCTATTATTCTACTCATGAAGGTAGAAGTATTAATCCAGCTGAAATGAAAATCTCCTTTCAAATCCTAGGGTTTATATATAGGTACAGTTTTTAATATACAGAAGATTAAAAATGCAGGAACACAAAGATATTTCTGTTGGGATGTTTCACTGGCATCTTACTAGGTGAAAGATATTGGAAAGTACACCCCTGGCTAATCCTTTGGTGTCTTTGCATGGACTTGTTGGCCATGATTTGAATCTGCCTCCACATTCTCCTTTGGCAATAAATCTCAGAATTCCAAGTTCTTTCTCCTAAGATTTAAACCAAACTCCTAATAATTCCATCAATACACTGCAGCTGAAACATTGCAGGATAGGGAAATAACAACTCTGTATTCATTTTACCCATGACCTTTGTGATTTTGTGAACACTGATCATATCAACTTTCAGCCTTATTATCTCCTAGCTGCCTTTTTCCCCAGCCTTGTCTCTTCCTTATAAAGTGACTGCTCTGTTTCTATTAATCATTTTGACTCCTGTACACAAATATATTGTGAAAATCATTCTCCACACAGACAGACATAAATAATGCATGAATTTCCTCAATATCTCTTGATCAAGACTCAACTTCAGTGCTTGGTAAAAATGGAGATGAATTCTGCTGAATCTAGCCCCCATCTTGTGGCAGGATTTTATCACTGATTTGCCAGCTAAGGCATGGCAACAAGTATGACAGGATCATGCCACAGGTCAGAAGAACCCTGGCAATTTTAAGTGTGATACAGACCTTTGCCACTGCTGTCAGCAGGAAAAATTTTAAACTATCTCATGACAAATACCACCTGCTCCTTCCCTTTCCCACCAGACATTTGTTTGGTTAGTTCCCCAAATAATTCACCACCAAAACCAAGGAACTCTTATAGAAATAAAAGATATGCTGGTGTTAGGAAAGACAGTTTTGTAGGGGAGCTACACATGCTCATACTTCATTGTTTAATCAAGTGTTTCCCGCTCTTCTTTTATTTGTTTTCTGAGATTCCCCTCATTCAATGTCCTGAAGGAATCCGAAAGGGCAGTGGACACTTCTCAGAAGTACCTTAAACTGAGAATAATTTCTAAACAGAAGTGAGGTTTACTGTAGTTCAAAGCATTTGCAAAATTAGAGCCTGGCTCCAGGAATATTGATGCAAAAAAACCCCAACTGCTGCACAGGAGTTGTAAGGAAAGAAGTGCATCTCTAGAATTTTTTTTTTTTTTTGTATTGGAATTTACAGGACTGCAATGTTCCTGTGCTTTAAATAACAAAAGCTTGAGGCCTACTTTAAGGGCTGTACTGCATGATGAAAGACAGTGTCCCTAAACACTTTCTCCAGACTTCAAGAGTGGGATATTGCCCCCATCACCACTATTTCACTGAAAAAAAAAAAAATTGGAAATTCTTGTCTTGCTGAATCTAAATCACAGCAGAACATCTTGATTTTTTTTCCCCTTGATATATGTAATTTTCTCACTGTTTTACCTAACATAAATCTGAAGAGTAGCTATGCCTCACTTCAAAATAAATAAGGGATCATTTGAACTGCCAACAAGAGAATGCAAAACATTACTTTCTTTCAAGCCTGTAAATTGGATTTTCTTAACAGTAGAACTGCATTTTGGTTTGAGTCACAAGTAACTTTGCAAAAATATATAGACACACAGAATTTTGGAGTTTAGATTCAGATGAATCTAAGCACCGATTGGGCTTAGACAGGAGATCATGGCACTCATCTTTCTGAAAATGCCTCTTCAGAAACAGAAGCAGTACACACACAGTTATGTTCACCACCCTGTAAACATCGTCTCTATTTTCTAAGAAGCAGTCACTGAAAATCAAAATTATAATGACACATGAAAGAATTTTTTTTTGTGAAATAAAAATCGTCACTTAGAAACACGTGGAATGTCAACTGAAGCAATTATTTCCATTTTTTTTTGGATTTCAGATTACCTGCCAGTACATTCTTGCTTACCAAAACACCACCACCACAATCAGCAAAAGGAATTGAGCTACTTATAATTGGGAAAAGATGCCATTCTCATGTACTTCAGAAGTTTTCTTGCACAAATTCTGCTTGCAGCAACCAGTTTTCTGCAAAACCTTCTTGCCAAAAGATCAAACTGTGTAGTTTCACTCAAATAAAAGTCCCTGTGAGAATTCTACTTGATTAAGGACAGATTAAAGGCTGCACATTAACACCCAAAGGCTAAAATTTTCAAAACATGCAGATAATTTAGAAACTCTTTTTCCCATCAGTTTTAATCAATGATCTGCTTTGAAAACCTCAGTCCAAATGTGTATTGGATTAAAACAGAAGAGCCAGCTCCTGAGGCAATTCATAAGTGCATCAACAGATTTAAACAATGCCAAGTGGATAAGGAACTGGCATCAAGGGACAGGGCTTTCAGGAGTGTTTATTCCTGTTTTTCATTGGATCTGATCATAAAATTTCCATTTATTTTAACAAAACAGAGTTCAGACAACATCTACTGTGCTTCTCTGGTATTAGCTGATTTATAATGGCTATCTATCCCTCGTAGGATACATCTTCTAACTTGTCATTCCAATCCACTCCTATCCTTGCTTTACAGCATCTTATAGGTTGCCAGACCAAATCTACATTATAGTTTAGAACTGCTAACAGCAGAGCAGGATGAATTCCTACCCAGTTATTGCCTCAATCAGAGCTGGCTTTGGTGCAAAGCCATTGGTTGCACAACCACACACAGCCTCCATGAGCTGAACAACACCAATAATGGCTAAGAATCTGAAAACAGTCAAATTTGGCAAGAGTTTTTTTTACTGGTGTCCCACACAGCCATCTAGACCTGTGCTACCCTAGAAGCAGCACAGTGCTTCAAATCCTGATTTGAATATTTCTTAATGTAATCTTTCATCCAACTGTGAAATAACACAAGTTAAGCCAAGGTTTCAGTTCCAAATGTTACCATGATAAACAAACAGCACATCCTTGTTCCATTTTGTACCCAAGAGGCAAGATCTATTTAACCCAGTATCTTTAAAGAATTCTTATTTCCTGGCCTTCTAGGTTCATGTAGGTTAAAAAAGCATCAGATTCTCAGTCAGAGCTATCAAAAGCTGAAGAAAACTTGGTAAAATTTGCTTTTCCAGAAAACATTACCATACTTTCCTTCTACAGGAATTTTCTTATTTTAAGATGGGTCACAAGAGTTACATGCAAAAACTGTAGCACTTACACAATAAGCAGCAGCAAAGCACCTAATCCAACCCAGGCAAATCACACTTCTCCAACCATTCAAACATGGAGAACTGCAAGCAGCATTCCTCACTGACATCCCAAATGCTTCCCAAATGCAGAGTACTGCTCTGGAGTACTTGGGGCACACCTGTTTGTTGTGTGTCACACACACATCTGGGTGCCAGAGCTGCCACAGGTATCACTGAGAGAGGAACATTCATACAGCTGTGGGAGAGGCACATGTGGCACTGCTTTCCTGAGCTGCTCCCACAATAAAGGAACTGATAAAACCTATAAAAAGCCCACAGATTGTACACAGTGTTCTACTGAGAGCAACACACAAGCAAACCTAAAAACTAGATAAATATTTCCACATTTTCTACTAGTCATAAGCAATTCTTGGGACAATCATATTCTCTCCTTAAGATCTTGATGAATGTGATTGCTATTAGGTTTTTTTGCTTTTTGGGTTGTGATTGCAGCTGGTATAATTTTCTCTTTTCCTCTTTTTTATAACCATTACCTTGCAGAGAGAAAATGAACTGGTTCTCTTACCTGAATGTGTTAAAATCAGTCACTGGAGCACACTTCAGAATGAAGGGCCCTTGAGGAAAAGGATTAAAAAAAAGACTTTGAAAAAGGGTTTAGTACCTAGATTACAGTTCTAAAAAGCAAGAAGTTTGAAAAGTTTTCTGTGAACAATTTAATATCTCTAAGCTCCATGACATCAGCTTCAACTCAAGATTTTACAAGACCAGGCTCACTTGAGCACAATTTTAAATAAGTTTTTTCAGTGACTTCAGCAGTTTTTGATCAGTCCTTCCACAGCTACTTAAAAAGAAAAATCACAAACTAGCCAAAAGTCTCTGAATAAGTCCTGAGATACAGGCACAGAGATTAAAAAAGTAATTTCACCAGCGTACATCGTAACATGCAGTGTTGTATTGCACTAAATCATTTATTTAGTTGATTGTTTTGCACTGGGTGTTTGGTAGTTTGCACTGTTCACATGGGTTGTAGTCTCTCATATCACATGGTATTCCCCTTTCCCCACTAAGCCTCAATGTTGGGTTTCTTCCTGGTTTGCCCCTCCCCTCGCCCCTCCTCACTTGGCTGTGGCCCCCTTCCTATGCCCCCCTTTCCCTGGGCTTTAAATCTCCCGGGAAGAGACCCCAAGCCCTTTTTTCATCTCGGATCCCCTGGAGTAATTCCTCAATAAAGCTGTGGGATTTTTGATCCCAAGGAGGAAAGAGCCCTTCGTCTTTTGCTTTTGTCCTGTGTAAGATTATAAGGGCTAGGGTCCATAGCTAGCCAGATTGGACCAAAACAGCTCCCCAGATCAATCTTGCAATGCAGCATCATAAATACTTACAGGTAGCTTTCAGAGTAACAGCTTTATATCACTTAAAGACACTGCTGCCTTCTGGGCCTTTTCCTTTCTATAGCTGAAGTGGCTTGAAATAACATTCATTCATGCACAGTTGCACCAACCACCCAGGAAGCACAAAAAAGAAGAATTTCCTCACACAACCTTCTTTTATAAACATTTGAAAAAACACACTTGGCTAAAAATTACTCATTTTCCAATGTAGAGTTGTTTTGGGGTTTTTTTTAATCATTATCAGTGGCTTCAATTTCTTTCAGGAATGTACTGATTTAAGTACTTTTTTATATCAGCAAGTCAGTTTCAATACACATTTGTATCAACCTTTATGAGGCTAAGTTGAAATATCTGTATATCTCATCCAACTCCAGTCAGTGACAAAATAGCACAATTTCCTTTTTATCTGCTCTACCCTATTTATTAAAGAGTTTGTCTAAACAGCTGTTTCACCATATTTATATATTAAGAATTATCTACTCCATCACCCTTTTTTTCCCTCTTGTAATTGTACCACTTGTAGTACTCCTAAAGTGGCCTGTGGTTTCTCTTTAAAAAGTTTATAGAGATACTCAAAGATGAAACTTGCTTATCTCACAAACTGCAAGTTTTTAGTGCTTCCTTTCTGCAACTGGTGCATTCTAATAGCATGCATTCCCTTGGTGCTTTGAGAAAAGACAATATATTAAATCAAACTCCCAGCTTTGGAACCTGATCATGTTCCCAAATCACTGTTTGGCCTGAACTGCTCCCTCCAAGCAAAACAAACCCCGCCTGAAGGAAATAACTTCTCTTGTCTTGCCTAGGATAACAGCATTTATTACTCTGTACACTGCCACCCTGACAGGCTTGCAGAAGCATTTGTGTGACCACTCCTAAAGCACTTGCAATGAAACACTTTACAAGAGGCTATTCCAGCTGTACTTGTGCTTCTGTCATTCCTGTTAGCACCTAAGCATTCCCTGGAATTTTCTGAGTATTTAATAGCAGGAAAAGGGTATTTGGTCCTGGGGATTTGAGAAGGTCTACATGTAACAGGGAAGCATGGAAGTAGTTATCTATGAGCAACTGGTAAATGGGAACCTCAAGTCTTTTCCCCTACCTGTAATTATTCCTGTTTGGGCTCAAGGATACAAGACACTGGATGCTTTAATAAAAATATTGTATTTACAAAGACAAGAGGTGATCTCTTTCTATATGTATAAATATATGTGACTGACTTGTTAAAAAGCAACAATTACCCATTGACAGTGGTTTTTTAACCAAAACCAGGACACATTAACAATCACAGCTGACACAAAAATGTAACAGCTAAATCTTACTAAGTTCAAAGTAGATAAAAATTCTTGCCTTGCCTTAAGCACTCTCAAACTCTCTTTTAGCAATAACTCTCAGAATGGGCTCTTCATACCACAGATATCAATGCACGAAAGTGAAGTAAGTAAAAGGGAAAAGAGACCTGCTCCTTCTGGATGCCTTTATTAAAAGATCAGCTCTGGGTGGGGGCCCGAGGGGTCACACACACCACTCCTGCTCCCTTGGATGCTGCAGAGGAGGAGGAAGTCAGTTTTGCTGCACAGCAGAACTGGAGATTCCATCCTCACAGGCGTGCCTGGGTACAAAATATTACCTTGCAGTCTAGGGGTGTCATCCAGACTGAGTACTACCTAGGTTATGGTGACAGGACGAAATTTAGCTCTGGTTGATGGTGGGCGGTTTCCTGTAGTTCTGCCAGGTCAAGACCATAGNGATGCCTTTATTAAAAGATCAGCTCTGGGTGGGGGCCCGAGGGGTCACACACACCACTCCTGCTCCCTTGGATGCTGCAGAGGAGGAGGAAGTCAGTTTTGCTGCACAGCAGAACTGGAGATTCCATCCTCACAGGCGTGCCTGGGTACAAAATATTACCTTGCAGTCTAGGGGTGTCATCCAGACTGAGTACTACCTAGGTTATGGTGACAGGACGAAATTTAGCTCTGGTTGATGGTGGGCGGTTTCCTGTAGTTCTGCCAGGTCAAGACCATAGTCCTTGTGCTGGTCTGCTGTTCCCGAGGGGATCTACCCAGCACCGACAGCCCTTTATTTTATAGTCAGTCTGGGTGTGAGTCCTTCCGGGAGCAGGGGAAGTAGTTCCCGAGGGAAATGGATACAAACACCCGGCAAGACAGTAACAGTGGTAACAGTGGCGACCAAAGACAAGTTCTAGAACTCTTAGCTTTCAACATTTAATCACAGACCAATGCTTCAATCAAGTCTCTATCAACTTTATCAACATCAACCAGCAACTACTACACTGAAAAAGGAACTCCCATCTCCAGGGTTTTATTTCTCACAAAAGGAAAAGAGACATTAAGAATAGGTGGATTCAAATGCAGGGAAAACAGATTCAAATTAGGTTGAGAACACCTCATTCCAAGCACACCAGGAGAATGCCCTGAGAGAGACATGAAGCCAACACACAGATTTTTCTTTCACATTTGAAGCTGATCAAAGCTAAACCGTACAAAGCCCTATGTGAGCTAAGTGCCAGAAGATTAAACAACATCCAGAACAAAAGGAAACAATTATTTTCCTGAGCTGCTATGTCTGACCAGAACATTATTTCATTAGGCCTTTTTCCATCTCCTAGTTCAATCACACCATGGCCAGAGTAACTACCTGAAGCTCTGCCTTCATGGCAGCCTGAAGAGACTGATGCCCTTTTTAGAGCTCAGCTGAAAATCATACACCTAAGACAGCTTTATGATTAGGTGTGAGGGAATGAGGAGGAAAGACAACTAATATATCTACATTTTAATATGGATCTGAAGTGCCTAATGATAACAACATGTTGATTTGAACAGCTACTCGCTTCAATCTTCTAATTTACTGATGGAAGAACTAATTTATTTTATGCAAAAATTCAAAGGAAAGTTCAAGAAGACAGCCTGAGAAGCCTTCTATAAAAATATACTTTCGGATGATTGACGCTGCTGAAGCTATCTGCAAGGCATTTCCAGCAGATATTGATTTTGTTGATGTAAGTGCAATTCATAGATAAATATTTCTCCACAGAACACCCTGTTTACAGACTTTTCTATGAGGCTAAGAAGAAAAAACTTTTTTTGATCAAGTAAATTACTTAGGAACAAATGTTGCTTTGGAAAAACTGAGAGAATTTTTTCCTTGTGTCTGCCTATTTAATGCAAACAGAAAACTAATGAGTGAAATATACATAAAGTAAATGCATTTTCAGGGAAATTCAAGATGAGCAGTGATTTTTCCCACCCTCCCCCATACAACATGAAAGCTAAGATATCAAAAAAAAATTTTTTTTTGGGGGGGGGTGGTAGGGAAGTAGCATACATCTTTAATGTTTCTGGGGTTTTTATTTGATTGTTTGGTGTTTGCTTTGGTTTTTTTGAAGATGAATAAGGAAACACCCAACAAAGATGTTGGGTTTTCTGTGGCTGTCCCAGTATTGCTTCTGTCAGGAGGAGGGAGAGGTGATGCACACCAGGGCCTCATCATTTCTATCAGAAACACGGCAATTCCAGAGCTCATAAAATACCACGACTTTTTTTTCCCATAGCCTCAGCACAGACAGAATATGGGGAGCACAAGCAGTTGCTCCCCTTCATAGGAAAAGCTGTAAATTTCAGCACTTTTAAGGGGTAAGGCCTAAAAAAAAGTGAATAGGAACGTGTGATACAAAATGATTTTTTTTTTTTTTTTGCGGGGGGGGGCGGATTGCTCTTGAACCTGTGGAGTTGAACGCCTCTAAATTAGCAGGTGGCTGGAGGACTGCCGTGTTTTTGTAACCACGCCGCGTGCTAGGCCGCGTCCGGCTGAGGGGGGGCACGGCACGGCCCCGCCGGCTCGGGTGGCAGCGCCTCGAGGGGAAAAAAAAAAAAAAAAAAAAAAAAAAAAAAAAAAAAAAAAAAAAAAAA
>VZRH01003725.1:10320-30290 GCA_013397555.1 Urocynchramus pylzowi | reverse complement strand
AAAAAAATATGGGCACCCAGGGGTGAGGGACAAGTGTGACAAATGGCCATGACATCGAAGGAGCCGGAGGGGAAGGGACAAGGCGTGACTGAGCAGGGATTTCCCTGCCGACAGCGCTGGGAGAGCCTGAAGGAGGAGCTGCTACTCCCCACCCCGTGCAGTGCTCGGCATTAATGCCTTAATCTGTCTTTTGCCTCAGCGTACAAATCTATTTTCATTGGAAACAGCTTGACCTCCCCAAGCTGA
The DNA here is from genome assembly GCA_013397555.1 of Urocynchramus pylzowi. Taxonomy (NCBI): domain Eukaryota; kingdom Metazoa; phylum Chordata; class Aves; order Passeriformes; family Fringillidae; genus Urocynchramus; species Urocynchramus pylzowi. Next base: position 30,044 of record VZRH01003725.1, on the reverse strand, counting down.
GCCTGTTTTGCCCACGACAGAAATGAGCGCATCTTGTCCCTGTAGTTACCTTGACCCAGAAGCTTTTCCCCCATCTTTTCTCTCCCTGCTCTGCTGAGGAGGAAGATGAGAGAGCTGCGGGGTGGACGTCGAGCAGCCGGCCAAGGATGCCATCCACACACAAACTGCACTCGTGCTTCGGATAAAAAGGAACCTTAAATCCACAGGAAGCAAAAAATGTAACAGAAAAGAGCTTAAATGCTAACAACAGTGGAAGAGCTCTCTACCTGCTCAGAAGTGTGACCCCCAAGTAACCTGATCATCCCACTGCTCTCAGGCATGACCCATATAATTGTCCATCTCACACATTGCTTGAAAATGCTGCTTTTCTGCCAGCAGAGGTTCCTAAAAACTTTGTGGGGTTTGTGTTTGCTTTTTCTTTTTTTACAAAAAGCATGCTTTTCTTTGTCAGGAGGGCTACAAAGTCAGAGCTTCTAGAATTAAAGAAAAGTATGAATCTCCCTCATGAACAAACTTCATTTTAACATCTGTACTATGTATTTTAAAAATGTAAATTTAATCTACATTCAGAATGATATGCTGAGCATTATTGAGAGGTCTAGTTAAAAGCAGAGCCTTGCATTTGATTTATTCTGTTTGCGATTTTTTTCCCCTCACAAAAAAGAGACCCATGTTAAGGGTACTGTCTAAGTACCTACTTTTGTTCAGTTTCCTTCCTTAAAACAATTTAAACAATATTTTATATAATATTATAGTTGTACATAACTACTGTTTTTTATTTCAAAGTACTTAACATTTGTCTTGCTTTAGAATTCAATGCTGAAGCCCCCACTGATATCTCTATCAGCAGAGTTAGGACAGGGCTAGCCAAGGTTTGAAATGTCTGCTCTTACTTATCCAGAAGTTAAATTTTTGTCATAGTGCCCAGCAATTAAAAGAAATACCTGTTCTGAAAGATAAATTAATAACTCCTTTAGCCCTGATTTAATTGCAGGGAGAGTGACTACTATCTCTCTCATTTGAAAGGCAGCAACCAGTTGGGCAGGAGGTAGGAATGCCTCACACAGCTGTGTAACTCTGGACATATGGACAGGGAGCAGCCTCCAGAGCTTCCACTTGGGGGACAATTTTAACACACACCCAAAGCCATTAAGAACAATTTTGAGGGCAAGTCACTGACCTTGAAAGTTAGGTCTGTGATTAATTTTATTGCCAGTCACTGCATTTTAAAGTAATGCTATTAATAAGAAATTGTACTTAAAATGAAATACCTGTGCAAGTCTGAAGACCTGGATGCTGCCCAGAAGAGACAAGTATTTTCACTTTGTTCCTCGCTATACATGACTCAGACAAAAAGACAATTCCTCGGAGGAAAAAAAAAGTAATTCAGCCACCTTTATAGGCACAGCCCTTTATTAAAAGTGTAAATCGAAACTCAACTGCCCATGTAACCTTTGCCTCCCACTACTGAAGTATCTGTTAAGCTACTGTCTGATGGGATAAGCAAAAGGCTTGCTACTCATTTCCTGGGTGACTGACTAGCAGTGCACACAATTTCAGTCATTATAATTGCAGTGTTGGGGGTATTGTTATTATTGTTATTGTTGTTTTGGTGTTGATTTTTTTAAACAATGCAGAATTATCAATCTGCCAGACACCTTAGAGAGAACTCTCTTAAAGCAATGCTTGCATGACCATTTCAAACTCAGTTTTAATTAATTGACTATATTATACTTGACAGAATGACAGCATGAATAAAATATGGAGTATTCTTGTCATGTAGTTCTTTAAATAAAAAAGTATCACACAGCAACAGAAGTATCAAGTTTCAGAGTTGCACTCAAAGCTTGGAATATTCCTCTTGCAGGTAACGTGGTCCTCAGAATTTTATTCCCTATAAAATGCAAAATCAAGTAATAAAGCACATCGTCAGTTCTTTGGTTTATGAATTTAGTCGTGAGGTTATGCTGTCCCTGGGCAACAATCATGTTTCATTCTGCCCAGACTGGCAAAATAACACATACTTTTTATTTGATTTGATGCTGTAATGGATAATTAATCCAGATCAGATGGTTTAAAGCAAAGAACATTCATTTCAGCGATGTACTTGATCTGTTGACAAGACACTATTCTGACTACACTTCCTTGGAAGAAAGTCAGCCTGCAATGCTGACACATAAATCCAAACTTTCTACCTACGAAGTTGCATTTTACCTTTCAGTTTTTAAATAACAGCTCAGAAGTGTTGTTACAGAAATGAATATAATAGCTAAATTTATCACAAACACTAAAAAATATTACAAACACTAACAAACTTGAAGCACATTATTAGTATGAAGATGCTAGGAAAAATAAAATGCATTTTTGAAGAAAAATGTTGTCTCATTTTATATTTTACCAATCTGCAAAAGAATTTGTCTGCATAGAATGGGTTGGGGATGGAAAAGCTATAAAATAGTTTTTTTTTTTTTTTTTTTTTTTTTTTTTTTTTTTTTTTTTTTGATCAATAACTCATAACTTGATGCTAGAAGCATATTCTTTAAAGGTGATTATAATAATAGCAAAGATGTTTTGATTAAAGAGCTTGGGATTTACTCCACTAGAGATGCACAAAGTTAACACTAGCTGTATTGGACACTTTATGTGACAGTTATATAGGATGTGGATAAAACAGTGAGAAAAAGACAAAGCAAATAATTTGCAGTCAACTTCTTCTTGCTAATATGTATCTGTGAAAGGAAGGAGCACAAAAGAGGAGGACAGACATTCAGTGACAGATACTGCGTGTGAAAGTGCCCTGGGAAACAGACTCTCCTCTTTGTCAGTAGAGTTCCTACTACAAGAGAACTTTCCTCCTTGGCTGGCTTCCTCCAGATGAAAACGTGACAAGTGGATGAATGTGTAAAAATGATGTTTGACATCACTGAATTCAAGCCATTCTCTGTAGGATATCAAGGAGGAAAAAAAAACACCAAGCCATACCATTTATCCATTTTAAAAGTAGGGTGTTGTGACATATTCAAACCACAAAACAAGAATAGGGAGGATAAATTGCCAGTTTGTATGAAACAAATGTCAGCTTAGATTCAGAATCACTAACAGTCAATGCTGTAAGAGTGTTTCTTGAAATGAGTAAAAGTTGTTTTACAATATAACAGTGGTTTTGAACTAAAAGCTTTGAGATTCTTATGTAACTGCTTTCTTTATACATCTGGAAGGCTTTCAGTTAACAACTATCTTTCTTCATATTGTAAGAGTGATTAGAATATGAGCACTACTCAAAGTTCAAAAGCACAAGGAGGCTTTCTAAGAAGTTGTTGGGGTTTTTGTTGTTGTTGTTGTTACACATTTGGAACTGTATCTTAAGAGAGCTCATTTTCCTCTAATGTCATCTAAATTCATTAAGTTTTTCACAGCCTGGAAGGACTTCTGTACATAAAACGGTATTCAGAAAACAGTGACATTGAAAAAAATTCCTTGACAACACACAGAAAAAAGAACCCTCCAAGAATTCATGAAAGCATGTCCTTTTGTCCTCTTACCCCACTTAAAACTGCCAGCAACATGATAAATATCAATCCTCAAACACTCCTGTAGTATCAGTTCCTGAAATGGCAAGTATCATGATCGCAGTTTGGATTACTTTTTAAGATAGATTCATTCTACATTTAACAACTACTCTTTCAGAATGTTAATTCAAGGACTTCTGTAAAAGACAGATTATTCTGATTCCTCCTCATTTTAGTCAGTGTTATTTTCTTGAAACAGTTCTCTATGAAAAACAGTGCAACATTGATGAGATTTTGGATTTGTTAATCCTGCCTCCAGGAAAAGACATTGTGTTAGAAAACATATCCCTCATCAGCTAATGTGCTTGTGTCAGGGAAAGTCAATTAGGATTGTGAAAGAGCATTTGCAGTGTGTTCCACTCACATGAAAAACCATCTCAAAGCCTTTTTAGGCTGCCTTGTTTCTGTGTTACCACTCACATTTAGCAACTTGTTGATTAGCACGCCGTGTGATGGGGTACATTTTGCCTGGAAAAACAGGCTAATGGGTGTTCCTTAAATATATGTTCTGCACAAAGAACACCTTCATGGAAAAAGGTGCAATGGGAAAGTCACTCCCTGCTGCCTCCTAGGAATATGGAGCATCCTGTCTTTTATTCCTGTATAACATATTTGCTATTTTTTACCCTCCTTTGTAATATATTTAAGAATTAATACATGGAAACAATGTCATGGGGTTTTCAACACTTATTACAAAGAAGAGAGCTAAGTTTTCACAGGTAATAAAGCAACCAGCTTCAGTCATTTAAATGAATTCTTTTTCATCTATACAAATACGTTCAGCTATCTTTTCCAAACCTTTGTGTTTCTACAAAGCTACATAGAGCTTCAAGTCTAAATCTCATTTTGATGTCACTGCTTCTCACAACTTCAGTGCCAACAGTGAAGACACAGTGCCAGTTCAGAAATTAAGAGACAAAACTACCACAGTGGCTGGGGCAATCCTGGTTATGAACTCCTCCCAAAAAGCCTGGTAACAGAGACAGGAGTAATCATATTTTCACAGAGGAACATGAGGAGGAAGGTAGCCAGAAACTGTGAAAAAGAAAAGAAAAGGAACTCTGCCATGGTAGCTGTGAATATTTTGGCCTCTAAGGTGGAAGTCTGAATCCTGTCCTTCCCATTACAAAACAGCTGCACAGCTATTTTGGAGACAGCCCTGGCAAATTAAGATGTTAGTCCCCACTAGCAGTTAAACTACCACAGGAGATTACATTGAAGACTGCCAGGTTATTTTAAATTGACACTTAAGATATGCTGTGCTCATCTGTTTTGGTTTTGAATAAAAACAGATTAGAAACATTCAAAGAATCTGGTAACAGCAATCTGACTGCTCAGAGAACAGAATCCAGCTCAGTAGCAGAAATGAAAAATTGTTTCAACTATAATTTGAACAAAACTCTGTGGACCTTCAGAAATGGAAGTAAAAACTAACATGCTGAGCAGAAATGTTCCTAATATAAATACTCTGAGCAAGACCTGTAGTTTTACTGGAAAGCACAATACACAGGAGAAGATAATTTCTGCAATTCCAACTCACTTAAGACACTTTATATGATGATGACGAAGGCCTCTTTGACATTCCAAGACTACATCCTGGAAATCCTTCTGAAGACTGGTCACCATAGACCAGACTTGTCATTAAGTGAGAGCAGGGTCACTATTTTATTAAAAGAATTGTCAGAGAAAAATCTGTTGACTTTCTGTGCAGTAGCAGAGACTATTCAAGATGTGAGAGATATGATCTGGTTGTCTCTATTGTCTAAGTGGAAAAGTATTGAAGGATAATTCAAGTTAGAAAGGACCTCAGGAGGTCTCACAGAGTAAGGTCAGCTGGGAGATCAGATCTGGCTGCCCAGCACTTTATCCTGTTGGAACCTTAAAAATTCCAGAAATAGAGACCCCACAGCCTCCCCAAAAAGTGCCATTTCAGTGCTTTCATAGAAACCTTGTGAAGTTGTATCCTTATGTCCAGTGCCTGTACTGGAGGAGTGTTCATAATGCCTGCAGATGCCTCACTCAACAGCAGCACTGCTTCAGAGTTCTTGCAGAGTCGACACAGGGCTAATTTCAGCTTTATTCTCTAAGATGTTGTCGTTAGCATAAAGCAGTCTTTAAATATCCTTTGTTCACAGTTCAAAATCTCTGCTCCAGGATGGAGTAAATTATCTAGGCATACTGAGAAGAACCAATTTCACAACTTATAGATTCTTTATGACAAGGGTACAGAAATTCCGAATTTGCCTTAGGCTATACCTGACGCAAGTGTGTGGGTAGAAATGTTATTTAGGTACTTAAAATAGGGAGTTCAAGCAAAAGCGTGCTACCTCACAGGAGTCTTTCTTGCATCCTTTCTCAGCAATTTCTCTAAATGGAGTAAATTTTCTCCTTTTATGTTTATGATTTTTACACAGAGCTTCTTTGATATAGAGGACACAGATGAGGATGCAAAATGATAATATTTTATTTGCTCATTGTACAGAGAGGGAAAATGCTTTCAAGACTTGTAAGTACTAGTCACATTTTGCAAGAAAGTATTTTAAATCTTTAGAGAGATTACATGATTTCCCAGAGTCTCCTAGTGAGAAAATGGTTGAAACAAGAGCAGAGCTACATTACTTCATCCAGTATACCCAGTTCTAACACATCTTCTGATTTAATTCATCTCATCTAATATTAGATATTAAAAGTTAACAGACTCAGAGAGTAATGACTATGTTCTGGAACAGAATCAAACAAAGATGACTTAATACATAGAAACCATTCCTGGAGGAGGAAGGCTCTGAGACATGAGGAGTTGGGAGACAAGGAGAGGACTCAGGTGAAAGCTGGTCAGTGTTTCCATTCTTCCCTAGCCTCCTCTGTTTGGATGGTGCTGGATAACAAACATCAGCTGAGATGATCTTTGGCCTGACCAGTACAGCTATTTATAATTTGCCTCCAGTATGTGTGCTAAGCATAGAGAATTTGATAAATCACTAAATCACCAACAAAGGAGATAGTGCTGTAGAAATAATACAATGGGAACATTTGACTATTGGGATATTGCAGGAGGCCAACTGTTTAAAGGGTTTTGCCTCAGATTCCTAGACTTTTGGAGTTACTATAACAACACAGCAGAACCACCTAAAAAATGTTTTCCCTCCTTTCTTTCTTATATATGCACAAGACTAAAGTGTTTTAGAAAATCTGATGTAATTGAGGAACCTCTGAGCAAAGAATAATGTTGACCGAAGCTGGCACTAGTTGGCAATCTCACAGACAGGGCTGTATTGCACTGCTTGGTCATTTAATTTTCATGAAAGGGTTTTAGCCTTGCATCCTATTTCCCAGGATCCTCAACAGCAGTGGAGGTTTCTACCTAGATACAGAGGAATTCACTGATGGACAGCTTTGGACAGTGAAGAAAGAGCATCTTCATTCAGCAGCACTGGGAAAGCTTGGAGCCAAGAATGGCCCAGAATAACAACTCCATAGGGACAGGATTTGCATATTAACAAGGGTGGGTGCAGAGGCTTTGCCTTCAGAGCAGTTTTGGCCTCTGAGGAGCAGGGTGTTGCTCTACACATCTGATTACATGTGGATCGCATCAGTGTGCCAGGGATGGCAATGTTCTGCTCTTTAGGGAAATCAAGATGCTACTAAATATGTAGTGTGATTATTTTAGGGTGTTTTAAATACAATATTCCAAAAAATAGCCTGGCTGATCCTACTGGAAAGGGGAGAGGAAAGACGTAAGGGGGTGCCTACATTATTAAACTGCTGTGGAAGCTGTAAGGAATTGTCAGAATACAAACAGTATTTACCTTTTTCCTAGCCCTTCTCTAATATCCAGTCTCAGCTAGACATTTGTTTAAGCTCCATGGCTTGGCTCTGATGACAGGCATGTAACTCGTATAGATGGAAGAAGCCACACTGCTGGAGCAGATACAGTGCTGACCTTTCCCTGTGATAGTTCATCTTATACTTATGAGAGCCTTACTTGTTATTTTCTACTGTCTTAACCTATTGACCAGAAAGAACTTCCACATATTCTATACGGATAAACCAACTGATGCTTTAAGGGGGAGTTTGCTGCAATATTATTTTATAACAAAAACCTCTAACTGCTCTTAGTACAATTTAACACTCAGGTTAATCAGTTAAGAAAGAGAGAAGAAATAGGCTATAAAATAAGATACATTACTAAAATTCACTGTAAAGTTCTTGTATTTATTTAAAAAACAAAAACAAAAACAAAAGCAAAAACAAAACAAATAAAAATTAAAAAAAAAACCAAAAAAAACCAAAAAAAAAAAACCCAAAAAACAACAAACCAAACCGAACAAAACCAAAAAAAAGAAAAAAACACTGCACTTGTCTCCTGCCCAGATACTGATCTACCCCTGGAACTGAAAAATACATTTTTGAGACATCTTATTTGATGTCTTACTGGCTGTGTTGTATATTCAGAGCAGATAGTCTGAAGCAAGGAACAAAGGCTGCGTAATTCGAACTTTAACTCATATTTCACAGGTCGATGCCTCACTCAGCCTGCAAGAAAAAGCAATTATTGCACTTGAGCTAACAATATTATAAAAGGGGGTCAGTGACACACCATTTCATTGGCAAAAATATGTGCAGTAAAACAAATTAAACTAAAAATAATTTTTTTTCTTAAAAACACCATAATTTTAACCACCCGACTGAAGAACTGTTCAAAAGCATAAAGGAACACACTGACATGACTTTAGCTACTTGAAATCTTACCCTGAAGTACTTCTGAATACAGTTGCGATTGAGCCTTTTCTTTAATTTTAATACCACATTTTTGCCTCTGTGTCACTAATTAGATGCTTTTTGACAAAAAATTTAGATTGTGACAGCTTCAAAACAAAGAGGGTGACCCATTCCTAAGTAATGTTAATTTAATCTTATCCACTTTTGGTTGTGGCTGCTTTCATGCTTGAAAACAATTGCTGTGCCCTTTGGAACAGGTAAATTGCTCAGTGAGCGACAAGTTAATTCTCTTAATGTGAGACTGGAAACTGTTCCTTCCATCAGAAGTAAGCTGGTTGGAAGTAACAGATTTTATGCTTCACCAAGTTTTGTCCTGTCTGTATACAAGAGGACATTATCTCACTGCTGTCACAGCTATGGAGAAAGGGAAAAAGGCTCTATGTGACTGATGTGCAAAGTGCTCAGCCAGAACCTGCTGCTTAATGAGGGGGACAGGGACAGGACAGAAATCTCCTTTCAGCAGCCCGTGCTTTCTGTGGAGGCAACCACTCCAATACACAGCACAAAATTTGGTTTTTGGTATAGGCAAGCATCCCCAATAGGCAAAGCTGTTCCCATGGGACATTCTTTTCCTTGAAGTCCCTGAATCGAAGCATGTCCTAGAAACATTTATGGATTGTGGAAATACTTGACCTAATGTAAGACGAGGGAAAAAATTCCCACTCGCAACTCCCCAGCTCGGTCTCATTTTGCATTTTCACCTGTTAATCAAAGTGAGGATGAAAACACTTAATTGAAGCCTTTGAACAAAAATCAGTTTGTAAGCCAAGGCATTTGCTCATGTTTACCCAGGTCTGCCCCAGTCTCCCATAAAGCACTGCTTTATTTATCAGGACAGACTAATTAGCTGCTTGTGCTGTGTTCAGCTTTGAGCGAAGCAAAGAAGCTGGAGAACTGCTAGAGACACAGTGCAGCAAATGGAAAAGCAGCTGGGACAGCTACACAAATTCATCCACTGTGGGAAAAGAAAAGTTTAAGCCAGTAAATGCAGTAGCAGACAGTGCTTGACCTTTGAAACTGTGTGTCAGCCTTGGTGGGAAAACAAATATTCCAGTTGTCATTAACAGTCATCTCTTCTACATGTGAACAACAGGCTATTGTGCCACAGAAAAAAGAAATGTCCTCAACACCTTATATTAATCCTCCCCTGGCGGAGTACAGGGAAAAATGCGAGGTGGGGGCACACACACACTCACACACACACACACACACACACACACACACACACACACACACACACACCAGTCCCTAAAAGATCAATGCTGCCATTGTTTTCTTTAAATAAAACAATCATAAAACCACTGTAACAAGTTCAGTTTTAGGTTCTAGGTTCCAGGAGACTCCAAAAGCAAGGGTCTTTGAAATATTTAAACTTACTGCATGTGTATAATCATCTAAAAGCGATGAGAGTGGAACAAGAATAGCTAGGAACTAAGTGATGCAATGCCCTGGGCAAGAAAAAAAAAAAAAAACCCTGGGCAAGAATAGCACAGAAAAACTATGTAAAAACCAACATCGTCCTTGTATCTCTTCCCCTCCCAACTTTTTTTTATTAATTTGCAGCTAATGACTAACATCACAAATGCTAATTTCATTTGCAGTATTGTTTTGGAAGGTCAAAGACTGCACACAAGTAGCTTAAGGTGAAATAGCATAAGAATGAGAATGTTATTCCAACTCTAATACACCTGCTGAAGCATAGTTACACACTGAATTGACTCTTCTCTTTTTAGAGGACACCAAACACTGCATGATGTCAGGATAATTAATCATGTTGTATTATTAATCTAGCATTTTTAAAAAAACCTTTACTTGCATCTTGATAAGAAAACTACTTTAAAAATTATATTAGCCAGTATGTCCCTGTTGTCTTATCATAGGAAATAAAGCCATTTACTTGTGAAATCAAGCATAAAAGGCAAGTGTCTCAAATGATTAGTTGGCTGTATATAAAATGGAATGCGTGTCTATTTATATTACTTGATAGGTTGTATGTATGCACTGCAGAAACCATATTAAGAAATAAAATCGAATCATATCAGAATATGACAGCTCTTGAACTGATCTTATCTCACACTTCCTGACTGTAGACAGGCCAATCTGCTTGATCTAGAACATTCCGAAGCAAGTGTCTTTCTTAGACCCCTCTAAATCAGATAAACTAAGGATGACACCCTTGCAAGAGCGTTCCTGCAATAAAACACATGGGGAAAATGAGCTTCCTCTCCAGTTTTTACAACAGCTGCAAGGGAAGTAACAGAGATAAAAACCTGCCCCAGTATACAAATGTGACTGAACACTCACTGCTCTGGTTTGTGTAACTGCAGCTTCTGCAGCATTTTGTGTCAGGGGGTTCCTTGCCTGGCAATGTTCATTAGGAGACTTTATATCAAGGCACTGATGCTCTCCATCTGTTTTGAGCATATTGCTGGAGTAAATCAGCTTAAAGCAAATTTATCCACCTCTTGCAAGATTAGGAGAATCCTCATTTGGCATGAAAACATCAATTCTCATGTGGTCCATTTCCAGGGATGGAAAGCAACTTAGAAAGGAGACAAGCAGATGACTGCAGAGTGCCAGTGTGTTGCCTCCTGCCCACAATTCTCCAGTAGATGTAGGTAAGTGGATTTACACCTCTCATCTCTCAGCGAAGAGGAGGTTATGGTGCTTTCATTCTTTATCACCAGAATTCTGAATTACTGTCCTCTGTGAAACTGAATTGTATAAGCCACCCATGAAAGAGATGTTATTTGTAGAGTTTTTGTACTTGTATTATCTAACTTTTTGCCCATTTACAAATCCAGTTAAATCACACATATCAAAACATGGCATAAAAATATAACTAGCAAAGACTCCACTTCGAATTTGATGAATTACAAGAATTCTTGTCCTACCCTATACCTTTTAGATTTGTTGCTTGGTTTTAAACTGAGACTTGAAGGAAAGCAGGCAGGAAGAAAATCCACATGGAATTGTACACTTTCATTCATATCCACTAAATAAACAACACAGCACTCCAAGGAGTTCTGCAAGGACAAAGGCTACACCTTCAGCAGGTAAGGGAAAGGATTCATGTCCACTTTTAATGAAGAGTTGATTATAAGGATTCTTTTTAACATCTTTTTTTTCTAAGTTTTAATTTTTTAAAGGTGAAGAATTATTAAAGACTAGCTAAACTGCTATTAAAGGTTTAGGGACTTAAAATGTGAACATTTTTGTCTATCATAATAAAATTTAAGCCAAATCAGTGTGTCTGTTTGTTCATCAATTCAGAAAAATGCATTGAAATAAAATATTCATGATACAAACCTCTCAATTGGATTGCTGCATTGAGCATCCATCGCAAAAATAATCCAAAAACATATTTTAAGATTTTTACATAAACATAGGTTTTATTTTTTAAATTATGGCATTTTTAAGGAGGAAGATTTCCTGTCCACTTCAATATTTCTGGATCGTATCAGACTTACTACAAGTTATTTTGATATTTATAAAAGTAAACTGGAAAGCTGCATAATTTCCCTGAAGCTGAAAACAACAACACTCAAACAGAGCAGTGGTGGGTGATCTATCTTCTCCTACCCACTGCAGAGGCAGAAGACAAACCTTCCTTTCCAAAGTCTCCAGTCCACATGGATACAAACACTTGAGACTGCACTTCTAACAGCCAGACCATGCTCTGTTTTACAAATAAGCAACTTTTCCCATTCAAGCAACTATTAATTAAAGTCTCCAATATAGATTTTCCTTCAAAGAAAACCTTCATGCATCTACTCCACTAGTGCTTACAGAATTCCAATTTATACTTCAGGACCAAACAACAAAGCATTGTAAACTTTTTTTTCCTTAAAATCCACTTCCCTTCTGTTTATCCTCATTTTATCAGGTTTTTTGAAACCAAATCCGAATTATTTCTTTTTAATGTGGTCCAGAGTTGTATATTTATTAATAAGTTCAATGTGATTAAGATGATTAATAACCTGAAATAGTTCTCATCCCTGAGAGAAGGGATGAACAGCAAGGCAGAGATTCAGCAAGAGGCATTCTTAGTTTCCATGTGAGGCCTCAAGTTGGAGTTTAAATATTACTTAATCATTGAGCTCTGCATTGGAAAAATGTCTTCATAGGCAACAGACTTCATTTTATAGGGTTTTTTCCCCTGCTTATTTTTAGATTTACTTTTTCCCCCTTATTTCACTCTTTTTTATGTAGAACATTTTGTGAAAGACCTCTGCTCATACCCATGTCTGAACTAACCTTTAGTGTTCTCATAGCTTGAGCAATGTTTCCATGGGTGTTTTATGTCCATTGATAGCCCATAAACAGTGCTGAATCCTGATATTCTGTTGGAATAAATCAGCATAAGCTCCTGCCTACAGAACTAAACTGGCTCACATTTGCCGTAAATTTGGCCAACTCTTTGTTTAGTGATATACAAATCTGAATCCAACTGCTGAAACTTGGTGTTGCATGAGAGACTCAATGCTTCTCAAAATTAGGATAGATGTAGTTAAAAAATAAAAAATTAAAAACAAACTCCACATAACTTTCTGCCAAAAGCTATACAAAACTTTAGTTTAATTCAAGGTCAAGATAAAAATGGGATTGAGTGACTTTTACCAGTCTGCTTATTCTCTATCTTAGTTAAAGAAGCACCAAAGCATCCAAAGCACCAAAACACAGAAAGCATCCAGGAAAAAAGCAGGGGACCACCAGGAGAACAGATCCCTTGGCATCACTCAGCTGTGATCCACTACACCTGGAAATACACAGAATAAGGGATGGAGGCAGCCCTTCCCCAGGGATGATACCTGAGAAGAGTAACAGGGCACAACAGGCTGTGCTGTCTCCACAGCAAAGGACTCAGCTCAGAAAGAGACACCCAAAACACAGGAGATATCAATCTTTCTATATCAATGACAAGTGCTGCAACAAGCTTGTTTAGAGGAAGCGTCACCCACAGAGAGCCCTGGATTCCCACAATCTGTCCAGAATAGCAAATACCTCCGACTTGAGTGCCTCGGAGTAGCAGCTCTGGTGAGCAAGTGACCAGGTTTGTTACAGGCTCAGCCCAAGCCGCTTCTCGCTGTTTGCATTCTCATTTTCGCAATTCCAGCTCTTGTTGCTGTGAGGTGCCCTGAGCCAGGAACCAGCACTGAAATTCACACCTACCAAAAGACCAAGTGCAGAGCTGATAAACTGATGGGGTGATGCCTGGATCCTGGTGTTCTGTGAGCACAGAAGGACCAGCACCCTGGCTGCTTCACATATCCTACCCGCCTTGTCTGCACCACTAACATTTGTCACGTCACATGTAGTACCTTCACAGCAAACTTCTGCTCTGAGATAATGCTGAGCAGGACTCGCCCCTGAGTGAGAAACTTCAGGTCCTTTGTGCTTTCAGGATCTCTTCAGCAAGGCCAGAGTAAATCAAGGAGGAACTGGAGTAATTTTTAGACTGGAATAAATATGCCAGTTGTGGTTCCCCTGGCCTGATCATGCACACAATACCCCCCCACACCATCTATGATGTGAATAAGCAGCTGTAAATAAAGATTTGCATTTTGAGGAAGCTGTGCTTCAGACCTTGAAGCACTATGTTTCCCTGAACTTGGCAGTGAGCACACAGAGTTGTGGTCTAGCAGTACAATTTTTCAGGATCTGTGTGTATCAGGTCAGCAAATACAGAGGAGGGTGAAACCAGGATGTACTGCAAAGAGGACAAGCAGAAAAACAAGTGAAAAACTGTAAAAGAAAGAACTTTTGGGGAAGAAATTTACAGAAATTTAGATAATAGGCACTGGAATGGAAAGGAACAAGTAAAAATTTGGGACTGTAAATGGGCTTCAAAAAGCTCAGTTAAAATAAAATGTCATAGGATTTAAAGAAGTAATTTAAGCAACTATCCCTATGTTTGCTTCATCTTCCACTCCTTCTCTCAATTCATATTTCTGCTGATGTAACCTCCTCTTGGCCACTAAAATTGTTTTACTGGGCGATCTTCTCTTCATACTTATTTGATGGGTTAAATACCATAAAGTTTCTACTTATTGCATACTATCTATAAGCTCATATATATGCACACTGTATTGGGTAAAAACAATATATCAAAAGCCTACCACTTTGCATTACAGAAATGACTTTTCAGCTCATTCCTGAGTATGTCACTGATGGAGCTATATACAGAGATTTTATTGCTTCACTCAGCTCAATGATTTGTGTGAAAAATTTCCTAATTTTTTTTTTTTAACTTTGGATCTTTTCCATAAGTAGCAGCTATTCAGAATACACAAACCGAGAAATGCTGACAAATCTGCCATCAATTTATACAAAAAAAGGACTATCTGCCTCTTCATCTTTTTTGTTCTAACTCTTAACACTGTTTAATCTCAGACTTTTTTCAACAGCTGATAATGATAGCGAGCATTCTTTGCTATGCAGTTCTCAGCTGCAATTTCTTCAAGGTTATTCATAGTGTTTTACTGAATCACCTTTAATATTAGTTGATTAGTGCAGTGTAAAATTGATTCCTGACAGATCAGTTTCTAAAATGGTCTAGGAATGGTCTAATCAAAGGCAAGAAGGAACTTTCTAGGGCAAGCTCCAATTAAAATCAAAACAATACAACCCTAGCTCCATACTTAAATGAAATTACATTCCAGCTTCTTACAAAAGCATGAATTGAAATTACATTTCAGCTTATAAAAAAAGAATTATTTGGCAGATCAGTTACTTACAATGGTTTCATTCCTAAATATTGTGCCATTCTGTGTTCTGCTGCTACCAAACTATCAATAAAGTCCTCATCTCTTATAATTGAATTAAAAAACTCAGTGTCTAAATGTGATCTTTTTATACCTTGCTCTCAAGTGGACTGCAAATCAACTTATCTTGGAGCTCAGTTTGGGTTCAATTAAACCAAAACTTCAAGGACTGTGTTTAAGCAGTACTGTGATTTAAAAGCTCATGGAGAAATAGCATCAAAATCATCTCTGGCATTTGCAATTCTCCCAACATTAAGGGTTGCATACATGTACTGGCCTAAAAGCTGTAGCATCATTTATTTAAACTCCAAAAACAAAAATCTAAGCTTTCTTGTGAGAAAAAATTGATTCAATGCATTTTCTAGTGTGAATGGCAGCTTGAAAATAGATGTTATTCAAAGAATATAGGACTACTGGAGCAAAACCAGTTCATTTCACTGAATTGTTTGCAAGCTTAATAGAACAGGTAGATTATTTTTTCTGAAGAATGTGGACCTCTTCCCCACAAAGAATTGCAACAGGAAGGAAGCACTCAGTGAGCATCTCACTCAAGAGGGCAAATGTGTCTAAGTAATTATATGTCATCACTATCTGCAAAGCCTCAACCGTCAACAAAACAGCAGCAAAAAAAAAAAAAAAAAAAGTCTTGCCAACTCTAATCCAGATGCAATCTCATCTTCCTTTCCAATAATTCAACAGCACAGAAAATTTTTTTTCAATAAGAAACAACCCACCTTTGGAATCCTAGAAAACAAATGAAGGGGAAAAGGAACACCCAATCACAGCAATAAAGTTTGTGGGTTTTTAGCGGGTATACATTTCACAATGAATTTCATTACAACAAAAAGCTCTTTACCTCCATCCAAAAACAGACAAGGAAAACTGCTTCCTCAAAATCTGCTACCCACTTTGTCACTTACTTGTTATTCCCTTCATTTTCATGCTCGATTTGAGATTTTGTCCTGTACAAAGGAAGAGGATGTTTCTGGCAACAACCTGTCTTCAAATTCTGCTAAGACTCAAACCCTGCCTGTCCTGCCATCGTAATGAAAGAGCATCAGAGTTTGATGCTGATGGGAAGAGACAAATTCTGTCTACAGAAATATAACTGGCTGCACTGTTTCCAAAGGAACTTGGTGTGTCGGACTTATGTGACAAGGTTTTGGCAGTGGGGGCTGCAGGGGTGACTTCTGTGAGAGGGCAGCAGGAGCTGTCCCACCTTGGGCAGAACCAGTTCCAGCTGGCTCCAAAATGCACAGCTGAATAAACAGAACTTGAGCCCATTTTTCCAAGTTTCCTCCATGGTCTGTATACCCTGATACAATCTACACACATTAATAATTACCTTCTGCATCTCAGAAGAGGCAGTAGCATATTGAAATTCCAATATTTCAGGGAAGCTCTTTTCCTGACTAAATCCTGGCAAGAGTCAGTGTGGTGCGAAGTGAAAAACAAGCCTTTGGAGGTTCAAATTGTTATCTTTGTAAAACTGTAGAAAGAGAAGTGACATCCGTGAGAATAGTGCAGATTTTCAAAGGAGAAAAAAGACCAGAGCCTAGCACAGTTTTACAAAAAAATATAAACACACACACATGTAACTTCTACCTCCTCACAAAATTGCATAGAATTTTCATTCTTTTCAGCAGCAGGGATCAGAAATGTGAGCATCCTTCCTACCACATTAGTGTGAAATCAGCTCTGAGGAGGCAGTGGCAGATGCATCATTAAAAATGTGAACTCGAGTGCTGGCCCCAAGCTGTCCCAGGGTTGTGGCTCTGAGGTCTCCCATAATTAGTGATGAAGGAGCTTTCAGATCACTGGAAGCACATCTGCAGCAAAGCAGGTGGGGAAATCAGTCCCATCACTCCTCCCAGAATTTCTTCCAGGCTTCATATATACAGCAAAACTCTCCCTCTGCACTGACAAAACAAAACAAACCCACAAACCCAACACTCCCACACACCACCACAAAAAAGTCTTTAAACACTGCGTCCAGTTCGGAATCTCTGCTTTGTAAGTCATTAAAAGTTTATTCATGCCATGAATTGAAATTCATGCATTGATATCAGAGTTGAGGCACTGGGGCTCCTGAATCTTCCATGTATTTTGCATGAACACCCTTTCCACAAATAGTATCATTAAAATAAAGACCAAACCAAGAAACCAAAACTGAACTAGCAATGATTGCAAAAGGTCTATTAATGTCATTACCAGGAGAATTTCCAAATCAAATAAAAATATGCCAGAAATCTCACAGGATTTTTAGGTGTAGTTGGTTGTTATTTAGTATGGGGGTTTGGGGTTTTTATTTTACAAGTTCCTTTTTATTCCTCAAGCACTTAAGCTTACAATCTGCTCAAACAGTTTCCTGGCTTACAGGTACTGTAACAACAAAGGCATCAGGTTTCCCAACTGGCATAGGAAACAACTGAGGAAGCTGTATCGTATCTTAAAGTGCCAATTTTAATGAAAGCTTATCTCACCTCATCATCTTAATCACAGGTTGTATAATTCTATGTCAAACCCCTCAAAATGTTGCCTGGCACTAAAAACATGTCTCAGCTATCACTACCTTCCACTTTTCAGGTAGTGATTTTTATTCTCATGGTTTTTATTTAGTCAAGACTCAGGCTTACCTGATTTCCTTTATACAAAACACAAGCCTTTCAACCACCAGCAGATAGTTCCCTGGGCACATGTTCTGGAATAAATCATTTGTGTGATTGTTTTGATTTATTTCCTCTTGCCTCAGTCAGGTTTTAGGAATTGAGCTGCTTGTACTCCTACCCTGTGGGGATTACCTTAATGACTCACTTTGTTCAATCTGTTTTGTGCATCCCAAAGTCAATGTGATGCAGGGAAAGCCAGATGGGGGCTGGGGAGAGGGGAAAAGTCAATCATTTATAGCAGACAAGTAGAGACTGTACAGAAACTGGTTGGACTGTCTGAAAGCTATTTTATGCTTGTCCAGCCTCTATCTCCTGAAAATAATACTCAGGTTTCTGTCCCACTGTTCTGTTACTGCATTTGGTCATACTGAAATACAAATACACACATTACAAATAATTTTCATTGTATAGCCATATTTTTCTAGAAAACATAATAATACATCTTAAATTAAATAATCTCCTCCTCACCACACTTGAATGAAAAAATTCATTCTTCAGATCATTATTTACTTGATTACAGGTTGGAGCTGGGATATGGGTTTGTAGAGGCCCAGAGAAGTTGACTTTAGGCACAGGGTGGACTGTGGAGGTGCATCCTCACCACCACCACCTCACCATGAGCAGAGAAATACTCTTGAGCTTCTCAGAATGACTGTTCCCAGAATTAACAGGTGTCCAAAGAGCATCTGGTTTTTAAACCATCAGCCTTAGAAACTTATTCACATCACCCTTGTAGTCCCTGGAGAGCAGCACAACACAGTGGAGCACAAGTGCAGGAATGAAGCCAAGAAGTGGCTGTGCACTGTAGGGGAGGATTAAGACCCCCAAAGACCCCCAGAGCCTCTGACCCATTTCCAGAAAGGCTTGAAAGAATAGACTGTGCATGAGAAATAATTTGCACAGCAAGTGAAAAACCTGTCCACAAATATGTGCCAAGCCTGAGCAGTGCCCCCAAGACCCTGGACATCTCAGCCAGACCAGCACAGTTGGATTGATGCTGAAATCAGGACTGACATCCCGTCACCTGGAACCAGCACTGGTTATCTCTTTTTCTCTCTCTTTTCCTCTTTTTCTCTTTATCTTTTTTTCTCTCTGTTCCTCTTTTTATATTTTCCTCTCTCTCTCTCTCCCCTTCTCTCTCCCCCTCTTTAATCCATCTCTTTTTTTTTTCTCTCTCCTTTTACCAATAATCCAAAACCCACTGCCATGTGCTTGCACAGCAACCAGGGACTAATACACCAATTTCTATGCCAGGGGTGTAATTTATCAATAAAACTTTCTGATTGTTTGTGACCCCTCTGATTATTGTAATTCCTTTCAATCATGACCAATTCTGAATCCTAGGTGTTTCCTTCCCCTTAAGGGTGGGAGGTCACAGGGGTTCAGGAGCTCCTTAGCTGTTATCAAATGTACAAAATGTGGCTAGGTGATGCAAGGAATGGAAGAACGAGGTTTTCTGAGCTTCCCCTTTCCCTTGTTTTTTTATTCTAAGTATGTGTAAAGGTACTATGAGAACTGCCTCTCTTTGCATCAGCCGGAGCTGGGGTGAGGGAGGGATTAGTGTGGAAAGGCAAGAATAGTGGAGAAAAAAATGAGACAAAATTTCCAACAGTAAGTTGGAAGTAACTCCAAACAGCTGAATGTATCCCAAACTCACATCCAGAGCTGTAACTGTTCTTACTGCATTTCTGACCCTTTTGAAGCAGGAACAATAGCTCAGGTCCTAAGCCATTCTTAAGCATTAAGAATGTTTATTTCAGCTTTGTGGCAGAAACTACTCAGAATTAACAGCACTTTTTGCTCATGGCAATTTATTTTTTATTTATTTTATTACTTTATGAGTAAATTTGTTCTTAATAATTTTCTCTGCAGGGAACAGGAAGACATTTATTTCCACAAGGAGCATTTCTCTTTCCTGGGGGTTCTAAGAGTTACGTTAAAAA